>CM025153.1:15660658-15671851 GCA_013467495.1 Gossypium gossypioides
TTGTTCATTCCATTAATCGAGTTAGTAAATATTATTTTATAATATTTACAAGTCTATTCTAGAGTTATAGTAAGTCTTGGTCCAGTAATTTTAGCAATTGAATAGTTAATTAAGGAAAAATGACTAAATCGTAAATTACATAAAACTTAATATCTAATGATTTTTATTAGTTAAATGACTTATTTAGTAAAAATTGGAAGGACTTATATGGTAATTATACCTTTTAAATGTTATTGGACGTGGAGGAAATTGAGTTAACAATATTTGTTTTATAATACTTAAATAAGTCATCATCTTCTTTATTGTGTTGTTCCACCGAAAAAAAAAAACCAAGCACCATTGAAAGAGCTTGGGGTACGACCAAGATAGAATTCTTGCATGTAAGTCAAATTCAAACCTGTTTTTCATGAATTTTATATTTTTAAGATCGTTGTAGCTTAAACTAGCTAACCCAGGGACTATTTCGTAAAAATGTTAAAGATGTTCAAACTTTTCATTAATGATTTTTAGTTTTTCATGAGGTTAAATGATAGATTTATGAGTTTGGTTGTTAAATATGACTATTTTGTAAAGGAATTTTTGTTAGTTTTGAGCTTAGAGACTAATATGCAAATATGTTAATTTTAGCATAAAATTTCTAAAATTTTTTGCATTTAAAGATTGATTAGGGATAGAAATGTAATCGGTTTTAAGTTTGGAATTTAAATGTGAAAGGTATAATAGTTTCAATTGTAGGGACTAAATTGAACAATGTGTAAAAGTTTAGGGAAACATTGTAATATGAAACTAATAGGTCATATGGATGAAAATCAGCATGATAATGTAATTGAGATTGATAAATTGAAGTTAATTATTATTTAGATCAATGATTGAATCATATAGAGGAAAATCGTGAAAAAATAAAAATTGTAGAATAGTCCTTACGAATCAACTTGATAGTCAAATATAATAGGTAAGTTGATAGTATAGATGAATATACATATATATAACTTGTGCTGTCATGAATTGGTTTTAATTGAATTGTGAATGTGTCTTTGATATTAGATTGAAGTTCTAAATTGTTTACAATTAAGTACAAGGTTAGAAAGTACTTATTTGGAAACTGTTGAATATTTGTGAAACACGATTTATATGATTTCAGAATGAACATGACTTGTTTATAGCATGTGTACAGATATCATGGAAGTTCCTTTGAATTATGAATGTTATGAATTCTGCATAAATGCCCATTCAAACATAGTAAACAATTAGGATATAGTTGGCATGCTAATAGGGTTAGAATCCGCACTTATACGGGTTTGCACTTTGGTGCCTCTGTTTTCACTTCAATGCCACTACTCACACTTCGGTGTCTTTGTTTGCACTCAATGCCTCTGTACAACATTATGATGCTCTCTCGTGTGGTGCAATTACTCGCGTATTTGAATTAATTTGCTATTGTTCATCGGGCTAGTAAAACTTGTGAATGATCATCAAATGAATTGTTAAGATATGTAAATGACTTAGATTTAATTCATGATACACATGGAATTATCTTGTGATTTGAACTTGCGTATATCTAACCTCTTTCTTGTATATTGAATGTTAAGTTGATATCTATATATTACTTGTTTAAATTTTAATTACATGATTAAGGTAAGTTGATTTAAGATTTAACTATGGACGTACTAAGCTATATAAGCTTACTCTGTTTCTTTTCCTATTTCCTATAGTTGACATTTTGCAGAACTAGGCAGTCAGATCAACTTCAAGGCTCACACTATCAAACTTTAGTCTTAATAGATTTTTATTTGTTGTTATTTCGATTTTGTGGCATGTATATAGGTTAATTTTGGATTATGTGGTAAATGTTGTAATACGATTTATATTGTCTTATATGTAATGTGTTCTTCAAGGTTACTTACCATGTTTGATGGAATGAATGGTTTAAGTATGCTTTGGATGTATGCTTAACCTTGAATCATGAAAATTATGAAATAATAATGTTTTGTTGAATGGTTGTTTATTAATTATATGATATGTCTTGAATCATGAATAGAAGAATGAAAATTGAGGTTTAGATGTACTTTATATGTTATAAGATTAATTATTTGATTAAGACCTATATTTTCAATATTGGTTTGTATTAAGGCATGTTTTAAGTTAATAGAAAGGTAAAGTTTGGAAGGTATTTATGATAAATTGCACAATGGTGCTTATGTATGCTTGTATGAATGGTTAAGTTGTATGTTTTGAATTTGGTTGTGATGGTGCCAAATGGCATATTGGTTATGCATTATTAGGATGCATTATACCATGTTTTGGATTGAGTTTATGAAGCGTTTTAGGTAAGATATAATGTACTTGAGCTTGTGTTTTGGTAACATTCATAGGTTTTGATTGCATAATTTTAAAAATGATCATTTTGTCATCACACAGTTGTGTACCAAACACAGTTGGTTTACACGGTTGTGTGCCACTGGTAATTTATGTGCATGATATTTGACACTGCCTTAGTCTCACACACGACCTAGCCACATGGTTGTGTGATTGTTTGTGATGTTTTAAAATTAGTTCCACACGGCCAAAGTTAATTACACAGCCTGGCGATATGGTTGTATGACCCTGCATTACACAGCATCAGCTTTGTACACAGTTGGAGTACACGACCGTTTGGATCAGCTCCACACGGCCTCAACCTATCAAACGGCCGTGTGATCCTTATTTTTTATGTTTGCCACACTTTTCTAAAATGTTTCAAATTAGTCCCTTCTTAGTTCTTAATTGTTTTTAAAGCTTTTGTAAGCTCAATTTAAGCCTGGTGTTGCATATATAACATGTTTAACTGAAATTTTGATGATTAATGAATGTTTGAATAAGTTTTGAATTGAAATAGGATGATCCTATTCTGCTATTTATTGTAGCATCTTGTAACCCTAACCTGGTGATGGAGACGGGTGAAGGGTGTTACATTTTATGGTAACAGAAACTAATCTTTTCGTTGCAAATGAAGTTGAAAGTAATATTCTAGCTTTCGATCAAAAATCGAGTCAAAGTACCAGTTCCACAAATGTCCAATAGTGAAATGAAAATGCTTTTTATGGCATGATGATTTAGTGGTTCAGTGAAATTATACAAGCCAACCCTGTTGCTCCAGAACCTCTACCCCCAACTGTGCCTCCTCTGGTTCCTCTATGTCCTCAAAACCCTTCTCTTGTACCTATTCACCCAACCTTATGTTGATAAAATTCGTAGGTGTGGGGCTGATGAACTTAGAGGTAAAGTTGATGATGCTTCAACCAAAGTTGAATACTGGCTTGAGAATACGCAGCGGGTTATTACAGAATTGATGTGTTCACCTGAGGACAACCTAAAATGTGCAAGTTCATTACTAAAAGATGAAGCATATTCGTGCTAGAACATGTTAACGACTATAGTTTTAGGTGATCGGGTTAATAGGGATTTCTTTCAAACAGAATTCAAGAAGAAATATGTTAGTCGTTTGTATCTTTAGAAGAAAAAAAAATAGTTACTTGAGATAAAATAATGAAACCGGTCTGTAGCAAAGTACGAGTGACAATTCATTCGTTTTAGTAAAAATGATCGAGGTATTGTTTTGATTGAATCTGAGATGTGCATTCAATTTGAGGATGGTTTGAATGATGAATTCAAAATGTTAGTTAGAGCCGTGAATTTGCGAGAATTTGTGAAATTATCTAAGCGTGCATAGAAAATGGTGGAAATTTGCAATGATAAAAAGACAAAAATGAAATCCTGAGAGTTCAGTAAACAAGGACGAGCTAGATTGGTTCAAACTTCTTTGCTAAAGAAATTTCAAAATGATGTCAATTGATTCACTTCCCCTTTGGGATTCATTGGGAGACATAGACTGAGACCGAGTAATATGAGATCAGTGAATTCGTCGGCAGCTAGTGTGGCTAGTGTTAGAAATGTGGATAAACTTGTCTGTGAACATTGTGGTAAAAGCCACTTCGGCAAGTGTCAATTTAAAATGGGAACTTGTTTTCGATGTGGTTCTACTGAACATTTCCTTAAAGATTGTCCGAAGGGATACAATGACTTTGCAAACCAAACTATTAGACTTGAGACTACTTCGTAGAGAGGCAAGAAACTAGGAAACAATAAAAGTGCTATAACTGGTAGAGGAAAAGCTATTGATACGAATGAGAGATCAGAGGCCAAAGCACTTGACAGGGCCTATGCCATCAGAGCTCGAGAGGAAGTTTTAGCTGCAGATGTTATTCCCAGTACATTCTCCCTTTTTGATATTGATGTATATGCATTGATTGACCTTGGGTTAACTCATTCCTATATATGCACTACATTAGTAAACAAAAATAACATACTTGTAAAGTCAACCAATTATATTGTCAGAGTAACAAATCCACTATGTCAATGTGTTTTAATTAATCATATTTGTAGAATGTGTCCACTGAAAGTCCGAGGTTATGATTTTCCTGCTAATTTGATTCTATTACCATTTGCTAAATTTGATGTCATTTTGGGGATAGACTAGTTGACTGAGCATGATGCGAAAGTGATCTGTCGACAAGAACAAATTACCCTGAAATATCAGAATGGTGAACTTATCTGTGTTGAGGCTAATGGAACTGACTGTGCAACAAATATAATTTCAACATTGTTGGCTCAAAAATTGTTCACAAAGAGTTGTAAAGTATATCTCACGTACATTCTTGATTCACGGATGTCAAAATAAAAATCTATCAGATAACGATAGTTAAAGAATCTTGTGATGTATTTCCTGAAAATTACTAAGTTTGCCACCAGTTAGAGAAGTTGAATTTGTAATAGAACTTGCACCTAGAACAACTCTGATTTTGATAGCCCTGTATAGAATGGCTCCTACTAAGTTGAAAGAGTTGGTAGATCGAAGTTTTACATGGCCAAGTGTTCGCATTAGGGTGCACCAGTGTTATTCGTGAAAAAGAAAGATAGGTCGATGAGATTGTGCATAGATTACTGGCAGTTGAAAAGAGTTGTGATAAAGAATAAATATTTTTTACCTTGAATAAAAGACCTATTTGATCAGTTGAAAGGGGTTATTATGTTTTTCAAAGATCGATCAGCAATCGGGTTATTACCAGTTGCAAGTTAAAAAACTAGATGTGCCAAAAACTATATTCAAAACTCGTTACAACCATTATGAGTTTTTGGTGATACCGTTTGGTTTGACTAATACCCCTATTGCATTCATGTACTTGATGAATTGAGTATTTCAACTATATTTGGCTTGACTTGTAGTACTGTTTATCGACAATATTCTGATATACTCATTGAACGAATCAGATCATGTCAAACATTTGAGAATTGTGTTACAGACTTTGCGCGAAAACCAATTATACGCTAAATTTAGCAAATGTGAGTTCTAGCTTTGGGAAGTCAGATTTTTGTGTTACAGACTTTGTGAGTTCTCGCTTAACAGCCTGGTTTGCATTTTGATGTAGAACGGAAAAGTAATTGCTTATGCCTCACGACAGTTAAAACCGCATGAGAAAAACTATCCGACACATGATTTTTACGGTGAAAAATGTCATGTTTTTACAGATCATAAAAGCGTAAAATACCTGATGACATAGAAAGATTTGAATTTATGGTAGTGTAAATGACTTGAATTATTAAAGGATTATGATTTGGTGCATGATTACTATCCCAGGAAAGCTAACGTGGTAGCTGATGCTTTGATAGCTATGAATGCAAGTTTAACCTTCGAACACGATGGTTCTATCCTAGTTGAGTTGAAAGTGAAGCCGATATTCTTAATGAAAATTCAAGAATTTCAAAAGAAATGATCCAGATTTTTCATTGAAACAGAAACTAGTGGAAAGTGGTCAGACAATTGATTTTTGTATCGATGTTAACAATTGCTTATATTTTTAGGATCAATTAGGTGTACCGAATGGTTTAGGGTTGAAAAAAGATTTGTTAGATGAAGCTCACAACAGTGCTTATTCAATTCATCCTGGAAGCAATAAAATGTATAACGATCTGAAACAATATTACAGGTGGTCGGGAATGAAACATGAGATATCTGAGTTCGTATCAAAATGTATGATATGTTAGGAAATAAAAGTCGAACATCTTGTTCTGTCAGGTTTGTTACAACATGTGATGATTGTCGAATGGAAATGGGAGTGTGTTATGATGGATTTCATTTCAAGTTTGTTGTTGACTTCGAAGAAAAAAGACTCGATTTGGGCTGTAGATGACAGATTAACGAAATCCTCTCATTTTATACATGTTCGAACTAATTACTCACTAGAAAAGTTAGGTGAACTGTATGGTTCAAAAATTGTTAGATTACACAGTTTACCACTATCAATTATCTCCGATCGTGATTTGAGATTTACCTTCATATTTTGGGGTAAGTTACTCGAGACTTTGGGCTCTAGATTGAATTTCAACATTGCTTTTCATCTGTAAACAGATGGTCAGTCTTAACAAGTATTTCAGATTCTAGAAGATATGTAATGGTTGTAACACCCCTAACCCGTATCCGTCGCTAGAATAGGGTTACAGAGCATTATGGCGATTACATTTCAAAAAAATAAAAAATTTAAATCATTTACTTCACAAAATCAATCATGACAAATTCCATTAATAACATACATATTGTCCTTTAAACGAGCCCTCAAGGCCCAAAAAACACAATAGAAACAAATCAGGACTAAATCGAAAACATATAGAATTTTTTGGAAAAAGGTGAAAATTTTTCAAACTGCAGGGGTCACACTGCCGTGTGGCCAGGCCGTTTGGACATTTGAAATAGGGACACACGTTTGTGTCCCAGCCTGTTTCGTGCCCGTGTAACTCTCTCACTTGGGTCACACGGCCAAGCAACACGCTGTTGTGTCGGGCCGTGTACCCTACGAAATGGCCTCACATGCCCGTGCGCCAGGCCGTGTGCTAGACCGTATAACTGCCTAACTTGCAACCCTTAGTAAGCTACAGGGGACACATGGTCGTGTCGCCTGGCCGTGTGTCACACACAACTGAGACACACGTCTGTGTCTCTGGCCGTGTGAATGAAAAATAGGCCATTTCCAAGCCATTTTTCTCATCCTTTCATGCACATACCTACAATAAAATTTTCTTCATATAAACAAGCCTTCAAGTTGCACTTAAAACATGCATAAACAAGCTAAATTAATATGGCATATATTCATACAACCAATATGCCCAAAGGGTACCTGAATCACTACAACTAGCATGTACTTTATAGATGCATAATTTAGGCACAAAACAACTAACTTGTAATCAATTTCATGCCAAAATTTATCTCTATTTTCACATATTATAGTCACACTCATTATACCAATTTGGCCATTCAATGTTCATTAACAAGCATTAGCACAAATAGCCATAAAATTCAACTACATTACCTATACCAAATAACCACATTCAAGCATATCAAAGGACAAATCATAACATACATTTTTAACTACCATTCCATCTTCCATCAATCAAGCACCATAAGCCATGATATCAACCATTATAAGTCCACACATATATATATGCAAAACACAACAACAATTCCATCATAAGACCACATACATATATCAACATATCCACCATTTCAATCATAAAAAAAAATTACAAGCCAAAACAAAATGGATAAAACATCAACCAAAACACCTATACATGCAATTATAACCAAAACTTAGAAATACCAAAATCTATCGATTTAGCCGATGGATAGTGTGATATAACTCCGACAAGCTTCCAACCCGAACGAGCTTCTATGCAATAAAAAACATGGAAAAGTAACACAGAGTAAGCATAAATGCTTAGTAAGTTTGGATAACATAAAACTTAACTTACCGTTTTAATACATAAGATTTATTAAATTAACATGGCATGATCCAACCAAAGCTTGGCTAAAGCCTAAGCATCCACACCAAACATGCTAGCATACAAGATATAAATCATAGGCACATTAACATGAATAACCATTTAGTCACAACATATATCACATGAGTTTATTACTCATCTCAACTTACAATATTACCGTGTATCACCATATCAAAGATTTTCATATCATGCTCTTAGCATTTCTTTTCTGAATAATGCCCATTGAACCATTTAGAATACCATTGGATACCCGGGATAGCGCGCATAAAGTGTGCTAACTCATATAACTGTAATCCGACAATTCCTGTACATATATGCTCACACGAGCTGTGAATAAGTAAGCTCACACGAGCTGTGAAAATGGGCTTGCTAACACGAGCTGTGGGCCAGAATATAGCTACGCGATGCTGCTCGCACGAGCTGTGGAGTATCCTCAGCACATGCCAGACCTCAGCCATCACTAGGACATTCAAGACTAGCACCCGAAACATGTAAACCCTAATGACATGTCATTTGTATCCTACGCATTCCTAAGGTTCAAACGGGGCTCGGTAGTCGATGTAACATCGTTGGATATGCGGCAGATTTATAAATAATAGTCCATGTTACATAAATATTTCAAAACGAGACATATAAATGCAATATAATTACACGAACTTACCTCGACTATAAAATGTAGATATTGAGGCGATTATTCCAAGACTTTATCTTTGCCTCAATCTAAAGCCGTACGAGGTTTGTCTTGATCTAAACGAATAAATCCAATTCAATTCAATAATTATTTTATTTAATTCAATCCAAACTCATATTTTAGCAAAATTACATTTTTGCCTCTATAATTTTGATTTCATTACAATTTAGTCCATAGCATGCAATTCACCCATAACCCACCATAGCCGAATTTCATATAGGTCCTTAGCAAGCCCTTCATTTCATTTATTTCACAATTTCACCATGTATAATTTCTATTTTTCAATTTAATCCATAATTGACAATTTCATCAAAAATCACTTAACAAAAGTTGTTTATCTATCAACAACTAACTATTTTCTTCCATAAAACATCAAAAACAACCTATATTCATTCATGGGAAAACCCTAATCTTTTTACAGTTTTACAAATTAGTCCCTAGGCTAGCTATATTCAGCTATAACGATCCAGAAAACATAGAAATCATTAAAAAGGAACTAAAATACATACCATGCACACAAAAACTCCATGGCTGAACCTAGCAAGCTTCCATGGCTTATTTTTCTTTAAATTTTCGGTTGAAGAAAGAGTAAAAAGATGATAACTTGATTTTGTTTTATTTTATTTATCATTATTTACCAAATTACCATTTTGTCTTTTAAAATATTCATAATTTCATCAATACCAAACCATGTACATCCACTATCTTCATTAATGGTGTAATTACCACATAAGGACTCATACTTTAAGGTACTATAGTCATTTAAACCTTTAGCTACTAGAACTTAACTTTTGCACTTTATACAATTTAGTCTTTTCTATCAAATTAAGCATGCAAACGATAAAATTTCTTAACGAAATTTTATACGGTAATACTAACATGTTGTAGACATTAAAATAATATTAAAATAAATATTTTCACATCAAATTTGTAGTCTCAAAACCACTATTATGATTTCACTTAAAACGGGCTGTTACAACTCTCTCCCCAAAGGAATTTTTGTCCCCAAAAATCTTACTAGAAAAGAGATTAGCATATTGATTTCTCATAGCTTCCTCGGGTTTCTAGGTGGCTTCCTCTATACCATGTCATCATCAAAGAATCTTTACTAAAGTTATATTCTTATTTCTCAATTCTTTAACCTCTCGAGCCAAAATTTTGATCGGTTCTTCACTGTACGGCATATCAGGCTAAATCTCGTCATCCACCGTGTAACACCCCTAACCATATCCGTCGTCAGAACAGGGTTATGGAGTATTATCAGAGTTTACAGTACAAACAAATAGAATTTTGAACATTTCATATCATACTAATATTCATTTCAAAAACCAATCAAAATCGTTCATATTGTCCCATATACGAGCCCTAGAGGCCCAAAATATGCATTAGAAAAAAGTGGGGACTAAATCGGAAACTCAGAGAATTTTTCAGAAAACATTGAAAATTTTCAAAGCTGTAAGGGTCACACGACAGTGTGGCCAGGCCATGTGACTCACACGGTCAGGAGACACGCCCCTGTCTCAGGCCATGTGGGCATTCGAAATAGGGATACACGGCCATGTCCCAGCCCGTGTCCGTGCCCGTGTAACTCTTTGACTTGGTCACACGGCCAAGCCACACGCCCGTGTGCTAGGCCGTGTACCCTTCGGAGTAACCTCCCACGCGTGTGTGCCAGGCCGTGTGCTAGGCCATGTAATAGCCTAACTTGTAACCCTTTTAAAAACTACAGGGGAAACACAGTCGTGTCACCTGGCCATGTGTCACACACGGCTAAGACACACGCCCGTGTCTCTACCCGTGTGGACGAAAATTGACCATTTTACAAGCCATATTTCTCACCCAATTTGGCATCCACCTACACTCAACATTGTGCGTATAAACAAGCCATATTAAGGCATCCAAATCAAGCAAAATGAAGAATTAAAAATGTAGTATATTCATATACAACCAATATGCCCTTAGGCACCTCAAATGACAATTCATAAACATGTGCAAATATAAACAATATTTGATCATTTAACCAACAAAGTCTTGACCAAAACTAAACTATATTATGCAACTTGATTTACCCTCTAAAAGCATACCAAAATGTACCATATATGACATACAAAAACTAGCTCCAAATGGTCATATAATTCATATATAACTTGTGCAGTAAAAACACCAAATAAGTCATTCAAACAAGTACCAATCCAGAACCATTCAAGGCTTACACAAAATGCATATTCAAACCACCATTTTACCTTCCATCATTCTACCATATCAAGCCATACCTCAACCATATAAGGAAACTTATATATACATCAAAATATACAATTTCACCAACAGAAGGCCAAAATGCAAACCAACCAAATGGTCATTTCCACAATCAAGACACATAGGCTAACATTAGCCAAAATAACCTATACATGCCATTAACCAAAATTAAACCAACCAAAAGTACCAAAAGAGCCGATAGATAGTGTGATATAGCTTCGACAAGCTTCCAACCTGAATGAGCTTTCGATTCACTATAAAACACGAAAAATAACACAAAGTAAGAATTTAAGCTTAGGAAGTTCGTGTAACATAGAATTTAACTTACCATTTAAGCACATATTAGGTAAGTAAACAATACATATCCCAACACAACT
>CM025153.1:15680877-15693064 GCA_013467495.1 Gossypium gossypioides
AATTTATTATAATATATTATATATTAGTATACAACGACTTGTCATACAAGTTGTGTCCACAAGACAAATCACAAGTTATTTGTGTATTAATTTTATATTTTTATAATTATCCTATAAACAACAAATACGTGAAGTGTAATGAGATATTTATCTACGTCATGCGATAAACTTATAAGACTCCAATATTAAAAGAGTCCCAAGATTATTTAGATCAAATATATTTGCTCAGATGAAACTTCACAATGGATAAAACACTCAAGTTAAAATAGATCGGATAAATAGTTTATCTCATGAAAGAGTTTTTATGAGCTTTTGTGGGAATTTACCGAGAATTGAAAGGGTAATTATACTATGCCGACTCAAATATTTTTCATACCAATTTTTTCAACATATTAATACTTTTACTTCTATTTCGGTATCATGTGTTAATAGTACTAGCAATGTTGTTGTGCACCATTAGTTAGTTCGCCCTATAGTTGTGTGGATGTTTTGCATTTTAATTTTAATTTTTTTAGATGTTATCCTTGACTTTGTATAATATGTGATGCTTTAAATAAATTATCCTTTTACCCTACAAACCCCTTTAGTTGCATGGAAATATAGACACATTGTTTGAGGATTTTTCTTTTAACATTACTTAATAATTGAATGCTCAAATTAAGGTAAACATTTGTAAAGGTCATTCACGTAAGAGCTAAACCTTTAAAATAATCAAATAATGGTCAAACTTTTTGAAAATGTTAAAATGAGGGTTTTTCACACACTTCACCCAATTTCTAATATCAAATTAGGTGAATTATTATGTGTTTGAAATTGAACTCACAATACCAACAAGTGTTGGGTGCAATGGTAAGACGCATTACACTCTCAAGGGGAGACACAGGTTTGAACCTTGAAGACGACATTGTTAGGAGGGGTAGCCACAACCCCCGAACATGAATTGTAAAATGGACATGGATAATACCAAAAACTAAAACTAAAACACACAACAACTAAGATAATTATTACTTGAAAAGAAAAGGAAAAAATAATTGAAATGCTAATATACAACATTTGAAAAGCTATTATTTGATCATTTTAAAAGGTTTTGCCATTATTTGAGCAATCATTACAAAATTTGACTCTCATATGAGCATTTATTATTATTTAAAATATTTATGCTTTGATGTTCTTTCCAACAATACTTATGTTCAATTTGGTGCCCAAATTAAATGACATCATGTGATCTAATGAATTTTTGGCATTTGTGCTTTAGAAAAAAAAAACATAAATACATAATTGGGACTAAAAAAAAGCTTAAGTATCAAATTGAACATTGAAGTTTGTTGAGTAAATTTATATGTCTCATTAAAGGAAACATTCGAGTATTTATACATATTATCATGGTTCATGATTTGACTCCAATGTTCATGACTTAACCCCACTATTCATAGGACTGACACTCTGAGTAGGCCTCGGGCATGTTGGAGATGTGTATTGTTCCAAGTCACATGCTGGAGTTCGCAGTCCCCTCCATGCGAACTCCTTGGGAGTATGTGAACTGGGACCGCGAACTCCCTTCAACTCCTGCGAGCTGATACCTCGAGCTCTTTTCAACTCCTACGNAGCCGACACTGTGAGCTCCCTTAACTGTCCTGTTGTTGTATGTCTCGTGTGTATCCATCTGGTGGGGTCTGGTCGGGTCGTGGGTAGGTGACTTAAAACTTATTTGTGTCTCAGGTAGATGACTATTCCTGTATGACAATCTAGTCCCCCCTAGTGGGCCTAAGGAGGGTTATAAACTGGCGCTTCTTAGTACCATCACTTCGCGTTTATTATAGCCTGTAGAATACGTAACGTCTATTATGATCTGATGTTAACTTCGCCACATGTGCAGATGAATCGTGCTTGCGTGTATCTGATCATTAGTGTCCCTCGTTTATTTGAACCGTCAAAACGTGGACGGGAGAGACTTTTTTAAAATGGGGTTTTTTGAAACCTTAAAACTCACTCTTAATTTTTTTGTAACCAAAACCAGTCGAAGCTTTTCTTCAAAGTAAATCTCAGTAACTTCTCGTCTTAGGTTTTAAATTTCCTCTATTATTTTCTTTTTCTTTTTGCATCGAAGACATGTCGAGAATGAGAGGAACTCATGGTCAATTAGTTCTGCGCTGCCCATCACGAGAGCGTACTTCCAAAACCCTTGTTGAAGCCAACTTTTCCCCTTACACTAAAAAATACAAAGAGATGCATCGGGCCTTACATGCATGGGGAATCGAGATTTTTAATTTTGCCTATAAATTCTCTATTTCTGAGGGTTTGCACGAGCTCAGTGATACTAACGATGGTAGTTTCTTGCTCCCCCTCCACGCCTTGAAAGTTGGGTTTCATCTACCTTTAAACCTACTTTTTTGCCATCTCTTTGATGATTACCAGATTACCGTTGGTCAACTTTATGAATTTTCGTGGTGGATCACTATAGCCTACTTTATTGACTGTTACTACCGCAATGAAGTACCATAGCTCGCAGTTTTCCAGAGTTTGTATCTGTTAAAGGCCAAGAACCGAGTAAATTCAACGGGTTTTCATTACTTCTCTCATCTCGAAAAATGTCTAACCACCTTCGGTTGAACTAGGGGAAGTATATCAGGGTGAAATGCAAACTCGCAGATGAGTTTGGCTTTCCTACAGAATGGTCTGTGTCAAGTGGGGATGTGTGCTCTTTTTAGCAAACTATTAAGACAAATGGAGTTGATGTCTAGTTGAGAAGGCTCCGCGTTGGCAGTTCCCTAGTTAATCAAGATATCATAACCGTAAGAAACATTTTCTTATATTATTTGGATGGTCATAGCCCCAATGGATATAATCGACGTGATAGTAGAGAAGTTATTGAGGCGTTAGGTACAATATCTGAGAGACGGACATAGTTACACGTGCTCTATGGTGACGATGATCACTTGGGCCAAATTGATTGAAAAAAGAGCCTAGAAATTTCTATTATAGTTATTGTAAGATAAAACGTCGTCCCTAGGTGGTGTTGGGCTCACCATGAGCAGAAAGTGATTCCTACGTTAATTTGATAATTACTCTTGTTAATGCTAGGATTGTTGGTAATGAGGCACAACTCGCAGTTCAGAAAGTGATACTGAGGAAACTACCAGCACTTTGCAGGAAATTAACGAAGCCATAGAACTTACTAGGGCTATAGACCTGCGAACTGCTCTGAGGGATCAGCGCAAGAGGCATAAAACTGATACGAAAGCTGTTAACATTGTGGTTAGCAGTAAGATAGAGATAAATAGTGGCAGGATGGAGTCTCGCCGTAAAAGGAGGCAAATCACGTCAGAACTTTTCCTATGATGGCCACCACCCCTGTTTCCCCCTCAACGAGCTCACAAACTGTGGCTCATGAGAGTTCTTCTGTCATTACTCACGGTAACTCTCCTCTCCCTTATATCTCTCTCTCTTTGTACCTCTCGCTGGGGAGCTACTTGCTGAAAACAGTGGTGAGCTAGCTTTGAGCCACCAGAACTTAAACATTAAGAAGTTGTAGGGTATTGTAGAGAAATGGAGAGCTTCAATGCCAGAGGTTGCGAAGAGGAAGATATGTGCTGATGACTAATCTGGGAGTTCACAGAAACTTGCATTGTTAACTCTCAACTACTCTCTACAAGCTTTCTCTGCTGAGGCCTCTATGATTAGTCTAGGCCTTAAAGAGAAAATTATTTGGATAGAGGCTATTCAAAGGAAGTTAAAGGAAATCTTAAGAGCAATCACGAGCGATGACAAAAGATAAGAACTGAGAATAAAGTGCTCTACAAACAAAATGAAGAGCTTGCTGGGAAGTTAGGAGCTAAACAAGTAAAAAATGATAAATTGTGTGACAAGGTCACAGTCCCGGGTACTAAGATGAGAAGGGTTGTTGAAGAGCATAAAGCAGTTGTGAGACAAACCACTGCGGACCATGAGGCTGTAATTGAGAAGTTAAAGTGGAAACAAGAAGAGGCTTTTGTAAGGTTTAAGAAGAACACTTTAGGAATGTTGAGTGATGTCACTACTAAGCTCAAATCCAATATTTTTCTACATGCTCAAGTTTCTGCTGGGTTTTTAATGTTCGCAAGATTGATTTCGATGCTCTCGTTGAGGTAGAGATAGACTAGCTTAGCTTTGATGTTTATTGCCCCTCGGGACCCACTTAGGAAGAGCTTAGGAGATTTTTACCTCGAGGAGAATCCTTTTGAACCAACCATCATGCCTGCTAGCGTTGGCACTAGTACTAATCCTGTTGTTGACAATACTAAAATTCTTAAGGGAGAAGAGACAAAGAATGAGGTCCGTGGTGATCTTGAAAGAACTGAAATTTAATTACCTATAATTTTGTAACTTTGTGTTTCCCTTTTATTATGAAAGAAATCAAATTTTCGAGTTTACTTGTTAAGGTCATGATGTTTTACCTTTCTACAAACTTGAGCAAAACTTTAACTTAAGCAAATTTAAACAAGTTTTGGACACTTAAGCAATTTTTGAGCAAATTTTAAACTTGAATCATGAGCTTTAACTATTTTGTAGGTTGCGGCGTTTGAAACTGCGAACCTTAAGTCCATAGCTTGAGTTCTCGCTAACTGTTTTAGAGGGTACAATATTGAACCTGTAAGTATTAAGTTCACAGCTAGGAGTTTAAGCTCTCGTTAACTGTTTTAATGGCCGCAGTATTGAACCTGCAAACCTTAATATTACAATTGGGAGCCTCAGCTCTCGCTAACTATTTTGGAGGTTTCAGTATTGAACTTGATAGCTTTAAGTTCACAATTGGGAGCTTGAGCTCTCACTAACTATTTTGATGGATATGGTATTAAACCTATGAGCCCTAAGATTATAGTTGGAAGCCTTAGCTCTTACTAACTATTTTGGAGGTTACGGTATTGAACCTGCGAGCCTTAAGTTCACAACTAGGAGCCTAAGCTCTCACTAAATGTTTTGATGGTTGCGATTTTAAACTTACGAGCCTTAAGATTATAGTTGGGAGCCTTAGCTCTTGCTAACTGTTTTGGAGGTTGTAGTACTGAACCTGCGAGCCTTAAGATTACAGCTGGGAGCATGAGCTCTCGCTAACTGTTTTTGCAGTGGATCATATAAAGAAAATATACTATTGAAAGAACATCTTTTCATTAAAGTATCGAAATTTACACATAATACTTTTTAAGATGAGGCGCACTCTATGTGCACAGTAGAGTTGCGCCCTCCAGTCTCGCTAATTTGTACGCTTTGTAGCCTATCTTTTCTACAACTTTATATGGTCCCTCCCATCTTGGGGCCACCTTTCCTTGTTGCAAAGCTTAGAGGTTGGCTTCAGTGTTTCTGAATACAAGGTCATCAACTTGAAATTATTTGTTTTTCACCTTGGAATTGTAGTAGGAAACTACTTGTTAAGCACGTGTCGCATTCTTGATTTTTACTACTTCTCTAACCTCATCAATGAGATTAAGGTTGAGCTTCATAGCTTTCTGGTTGGCATTTCGTCGAAGCATGTTGTTCTATGTGAGGCATACAAATTTCAATGAGAATCACAACTTCTGCATCGTAAACCATCGAGAATGTTGTCTCTCCTATTGTAGTGTGTGGGGATGTTCGCAGGGCTCATAAAATTCCAAGTAGTTCCTCTAACCAAGTAGTTTTAGCCTCTTCCACTTTCTTCTTCAAAGTTGTCAAAATCTTCTTATTTATAGCCTCAACTTGCCCATTGCATTGGGGTGTTTTTACAGAGCTTTGAACCAAGAAGATTTAAATATTAGCACAAAAGTTCTTGAATTTCCCTTGAAATTGTGTACCATTGTCCGTTATTATCAACATGGTACATTGAACCTACACACAATTGACTTTCAAAGAAAAGATTCAATTTGCTTCTCAGTGATGGTTGTCAAAGCCTCAGCTTTAATCCATTTGGTAAACTAGTCCATTACAACCACTATGAATTTCTTCTATGCTGTGGCTATATAAAATGGGTCGAGGATGTTGACTCCACAAGTTGCAAACGACCAAGGGTTTGACATGATCTGAAGAGGTTCTGCTAGCTGTCGCTATAACTGGGCGTACCTTTAGCAAGAATCGCATGTGTAAACTAGCTCATGTGCATCTTTCTGAACTGTGGGACAATAATATCCCTACTTAAAGATTTTTTGGGTGAGCAATCTTCCACCCAAGTGTTCGCCACAAATGCCTTCATGAATCTCTTGCATCACATGCTCATCCTCTGACAGCGTCAGACATCACAGTAGTGGTTGTGAAAATCTTTTTTTATATAGTACACCCTTTAAAAGGGTATACCTAGCAATTGTATAACAAAATAAATCACTTTAAGTTGCTACGCAATCAAATAGTTTAATGGCTAATCATTCATTATCCAGTTAACTAGTTCGTAGACTTAAATTATGGAGATATGTGTAACACATAACACGAATTTACATACCTCGCGGCTTTGCGTTACAATTTTCCAAGCTCTTTTTTATCTGAGTAGCCATTTATCCCCTATAATACGCAAACTATGAGATTCATCCATGTATCTTCTTGATCTATAGCATATACTTGGAGTGCATCATAATTTGAGACTTTCCTGTGCTCCAACAGAATCTTTCCCCTTTGCTCGATGACAATAGAATTTACTAGCTTGGAAAAAGTGTTTGGTCATGTGTTATCGGTCCTTGAGACTTGTTTTACTTATATCTTATCAAACCCTACTAGCAACTAGGTTGCAATTGAGTGGTACTTCTTTAACCCTGACTCATTGACCTCATATTCGTCATTCAACTGTTTGGCTATCAATTGGGAATCTGTATGAATAACAAGCTCTCTCGCTCTAAACTGGCGAGCTAATTGCAACCCTTATACCAACGCCTCGTACTTTGTAGCGTTATTATATGTCTAAAATCCAAAAGAGAGTCCATACTGCCACTCGTTTCCTTCGAGTTCCACTAAGAGTACTCTTGCTTCTGATCTAGTCTTTACCATAGATCCATTGACATAAACCAGCCAATCTTTTGATTTGTCGGTGGTCATAGTTTTTTCCTGTGGCAGACTAACTACTATGTTGCATACAAAAAATGGAAAAGAAATTTTAGTACAAATTGGAAATTTGTCATAAGTTATTATAGAGGTAACGTAGTGGACCAAAGACCACCATTAAGACTTATAGTAGATTACAGTTTAATATATTCTTTTTCCATTACGTAATATGGAGTTTATAATTTATAAACCAGGTTACCTGAAGATTTGGTGGGTGCCTCAAATGAACATTTGACCAGGAAGTTAGCCAAAACTGCCCTTTTGTTACAGTTCGCAGTGCAAACTCTATACCAAACTTAGTGAGCTCTATACTTCATTTGGTCACTTTTTCAGATGTGTCAGGTTTAGATAATTTTTTTTGATCGACTGGTTCATCACAACTATCATGGGACAGGCTTGAAAGTATGTCGTAACTTGCAAGCTGCAATAATTAAAGCGAAAATGAGTTTTTCAACTTTTGCATACCTAAGTTCGCCATTTTGCAACACCTTATTGATGTAGTATATGGGGAATTATTGAATAGCTTCTACCCTGAGCAAGACAATTGCCACAATTTCCTTAGACATGGCGAGGTATATGTAAAGTATATCTCCTCCAAGATGTGACATTAATAACGGAGGGGATGTGAGGTACTCTTTGAGCTTCTCAAAAGTTGTTTGACACTCTTCCATCCAGGAAAAAGAGGTGTGGATGGCCTTGAAGAATGGTAGACACTTTTCAGCCATTCGAGACACAAATCTGTTAAGCGCGACCACCCTTCCAGTTTACGGTTGGATATTATTTATTGTCTTCAGAAGGAACATTTCCAAGCTGGCTTGAATCTTCTCAGAGTTCGCTTCAATTCCCCTCTTTGAGATCACAAAGCCTAGAAATTTACCAGCCTTGACCCCGAATGCACACTTATTTGGGTTTAGTTTAATCCGATGGGCTCATAATATCACAAATGCTTCTGATAGATTATCAACATGCTTGCCGATAGTGGAGCCTTTCACTAATATGTCATCGGCATAAACCTCAACACTTCGCCCGATCTACTCTCTAAAAATTTTGTTCACCAGTTTCTGGTAAGTTGCACTTGCATTTTTCAAACCAAAAGGCATCATACAACAGTAAAATATACATTCTTCTATAACAAAAAATGTTTTCTCTTGATCTCCGAGAGCCATGGAGATCTGATTATATCCAGAGAAAGCATACATAAAGCTCATGAATTTGTTACCGAGGATGCATCAATAAGTCTATCAATCGAGGTAATAAGGAAGCTATCCTTGGGACAAGCCTTGTTGAGATTGGTAAAATCTATACACATTCTCCATTTTCCACTTGCCTTCTTAACCATTACAACATTTGAAATCCAATCTGGATATTCGACCTACCTGATAAACCCTACAACCAACAGCTTCGCGACCTTTTGCCTTACGGCCTCTACAACCTGTGGTGCGAACCGTCTCTTCTTTTGCTTTACGGGTCTGGCTTCGGATAGAACATTCAACCTGTGGACAATTACTTGAGCGTCCACCCCTAGCATATCTGCAGCGGACAAAATAAAAATATCAGCATTAGCTCTCAAGCAAAGAATCAAAATTTTCTTTTCCTCACTCGTCAGCGCAAACGAAATTCTCACCATCTTATCTATACTACCACTGAAAAGTTACAAAATTTCCATAGCCTCGTTGCTTTTGGCTTCTTAGCTCGCTCATCGCAGCTATTATCCAGGATATCCAAATCTAACAATTGTTCATTCAGTTTCAACTGCTGTGAACCCTGCCCTCACTGTTCTTGTTCATGGGACTGTTGTACTGACAATATGTGGTATTGTCTAGCTACTCTTTGATCCGATTGCATATAGCTAGCCCCAGTTTTAGTGGGAAACTTTATTTTCATATAGAAAGTGGCCACCATCATCCTTGTTATCCTCATGATTGGGCGCCCAAAAATTACTTTATAAGCCATAGGATGGTCCACTACGAAAAACTGGACATACTCTATAGTGGTGTGCTCGCCATCTCCCAAAGTCAATGATAAGGTAATAGAGCATTTTACTTCGACGGGGTGGTTTACAAAATTATACAGTGGGATCGTATTCTTCAGTGTCTTTTCATTTAACCTCATTTTCTGAAAAGCATCCCAAATTAGAACCTCAACGGCGCTCCCGCTATCCATAAGAATCCTTTTCACCTCAAAATCGTTAATTATTACTATCACTACCATAGGATCGTTGCCATCTTCATCACACGCTAACTCTTTATCCTCATGAGTGAAGTTCACATTCCACCTCTCCTACTAACGCAACATCTTGGGTGATCCGATAGACATGACACCCATGAGGTGTACCTTTCTTTTAGTGATAAAGGTTTCCTACTCTTCATCCATTCCAACTATCACATGGATGATACCCCTAACCTTCTGTTTGTCTTTAGGATCGCCCCACGAACTCTGACCCTGTTGGGAAACACCCTGATCAACAAACTCAGCGAGCTCGCCGTTTCTCACTACTTTCTTGATGGCATCCTTCAGGGTGAAACAATCTTCAGTCTTATGCCCAACATCATTGTAGAAGGCACATCTGTCTCTCGAGTTAGATCTCCTCGTGCTGTACATCATTGGAGATGGCTTAGGCAGAATCCCAAGGCTTTTTACCTGGTTCAAAATGTAAGCGTGAGTAGCGTTCAAAGGAGTATAAACTTCGAACCTGCCATGGGGGATATATCTTCTGATATGCTTTGTCTGAGATATCTAGGGAGCCCTGGGAGAATCACCCTGCGCCTGACTTCTCTGTTGTCCATCACCTCTTACTCGTAACGACTGGTTAGAAGGACCCTGTCTGTTGTGAGCTTCTTCTTGGTTTCTAAATTATCTGTCTTCCCTCTAAAAAGTATACGTGATGCCCTCTTGATCTATTCTACCTTTACGAACTTGTGAGCCCACTCGTAGAGATTAACTAGACTCCGTAGTCTGTTATCAGTAAAAGAGTATTGTACGTGGTCATTTTGTACCTTCATTATGAAGTATTAATAGCCCACTGGTCCTCCAAATTCTTCGTGTTAGAGTCGCTAAATAAAACTACTTGAAATAATCTTAGAGGGACTCACATTCCATCTGTTTCACCGATATTAGTCTCATAGGTATGCTCATGATCGTTCTATGAGCTTTGAACCTTCTCAAAAACATTTGGCCCAACTAAAAGAAGCTTCAAATTGAACCTTGGGGATGGGACAAGTACCAGTCCTTCGTACTTCCCTTAAGCATCGTGGAAAAGGCCTTGCATTTTGCTAAATCTGATGCTTCAGTACGTTCATGTAGTTATTGTATTGTATCAAATGGGCTCGTAGGTTCCTTCTCCCCTCAAACATGTCTTTTGAGACCTTGAAATCATGCTACAAGTTCACCGATGTTATCTCAATGGCCAATGGATTGTTAGAGCAAAACAGTCAGTCCATGTCCTAAGACTCAGGGTGCAATGCTCTTACATCTCACTGCAACTCGCCCATCTCACTTTGCCATTCCTTTTATGCATTCCTGGAGCTTCATCCTGCACATTCATGTTGTCATGAAAGTTGGAAGTGTCAGAGTTTACCTTCCTTCTCGACTCCTTATTTTGCTTTAATAATTCCTGCTAAAAATTCTGCTATTGCTCAAACCGTGACTCTTATGCAACCATTTGCTCCCTCGTGAACCTCATCTACTCTTGAAGAGCAAAAAATTTCTTAGGGGGTGCCTTTTAGTTAGGGGAAGGTGGCAACCCTTGATTGGTGGATAGGTTCAGGTCTAAAGGACCAGAAACTCCCTAATGAGCTGCGTTGCCAAAGTTTTTCGGTCTATCGGCGAACCATCCAGTAAACAAGTCTGCCTCATTGGGTTAACTGCCTGAACCTGATGCTCTAGCTTGTCTGAACAAAAGATGGAAGGGAAAGTTCTCGATTGGGTGAGCCATTTTTTACTTTGAAATTGAAGAAAATTGAAAAACTGAAAAATCAGATAATCAAAAGTTTATCCACGCTCACTGCACCAATTATTGAGGTTTTTTTGTGTGTCTCCTTAAAGGAAACATTCGAGTATTTATACATATTATCACTGTTCATGATTTGATTCCACTATTCATAGGGCTGACACTCTGAGTAGGTCGCGGGCATGTTGGACATGTGTACCGTTTCAGGTCACATGCTAGAGTTCGTGATCCCCACAATGGGAACTCCTTGGGTGTATGCGAACTGGGACCACGAACTCCCTTTAACTCTTGCGAGTTGATACCGCAAGGTCCCTTCAACTCGTGTGAGCCGACACTGTGAGCTCCCTTAACTGTCCTCTCGCTGTGCATCTCGTGTGTATCCATTTGGTAGGGTTTGGCCGGATCACGGGTAAGCGACCTGAAGCTTATCTGGGCCTCAGATCGATGACTGTTACTGTATGACAAAGTTAAATTCAGGTAATTAAGTGAGACAAAAGAAAAATCAAGTACAAAAATGAAACTCAAATACCAAATCAAGATAAAGAAAACTTAAGTATGAAATTGGAGATTGAAACTAAACTTTAACCCTGTTAGACAAAAACAAAAGTTGTAATTGTATTAGGTAGGGTGATTTAGATATTTTAGTTTTTAAGATACTGAATCCCAATAACGGAGTCTTTTATTGAAATTATATTATATAAAAAATGTGACTATATGCTGTCATTTTGGATTTAAAGCTTTCTATAATTAGAATGTTAAATAAACATTATTTACGTTCATTCATCAATTTTTTATTTTAAAATTGAAATTCAAAATTCATGCAATTTACATATAAATAGTTTTAAAGTTTGAGAATATAAAACAAATTTATTGACAAAAAGTGAAAAGTTAGCAGACAAATTTTGAGTCTTTTTTCTATCTTGAGATGAGGGATATGTCTGTCGATTAATGAATATAGGTAAACGAGAAAACCAAGGAAAATTTACCATCCATGTCTGCCCTCGTTACTTCTTCTTTTATTAACATATTTTTCCTTTTTCAATTTTTCAATATTTTTCTCAAATTATAAAAATTACCATTTCATTCACATCAAAATACCTATCTATATTATACATAAAATGATTAACTGAGTTGATATTATAAATAATTTGACAACAATTTAATTATAAAATTATTAAAATACCTTTACTTTAAAGGATA
>CM025153.1:15739397-15756545 GCA_013467495.1 Gossypium gossypioides
TCAAATAGTGAAACAGGGGAGACTTTAACTAATAAACTGTACTAATTGGCCAACCCAAAAATTCTGAAATTTTTATAGTAAGAAAGTATATGAGTCTAGTGTTGGGGAAAATTTATGAATCTAAATTTCGAATTTCGTAACTCGAGTTATAATTAATTTAGTGACTAATGCTCAGGCGGACAGTTTTATTGTAAATAGTGAAATAAATTATTTTGATTTGTTTAAGTAATCAAAAAAATTTTAATGTTCCCGGTTTGGACCCGAACCGTTTCTATTGCATGTTTTAGGGTCTCGAGGATCTTTTTTAGGGACATATTGAATGAACGTGGTAGAATTAATTTTAAAGGTGAAATTTTTATGCTCCGAATTAGTAAGTGAAGTCATGTAACGCCTTGTGCTCGATTCCGGCAACGGTCTTAGGTAAGGGGTGTTACAAACAAACTGAAGCTATCCCTTCCTAGTATAAACATCCCCCTTTATTCCCTCATTTCATCATCCCTCATCCCTCATTCATCATCTCTTTTCTCTTTTCTCTCTTTTCCATTTCCCATTTCCTTTAAAGAGTTTTCCAAGGTTTTGAGAGTAGCCCCATTCGACCATTTTAGAAGCAATTCAGCTTGGTTGCCAAGACAAGAAGTGAAGAAAAATGGAGGAGCAAAGTAAGCTGTGCCTTAGAGAACCACCGAAAACGACATGCATCTGTTTTCCGTTTACTATTTTATTCTTTTGTTCAATTGAAGAAACATGATTGTAACCGAGTTTTATGTTTTTAATATAATCATGGTTGCTTAATTCTTTCAGTGTTAGAATGATTTAAATTCCATAGCTTAGATTATATAATGTTGTTAATGATGTTATGTGCCTTGGTTGCTTATTTGTTCAGATAAAACCATGAATATGTTATTCGTACATTATAAATGTAGGGATGCAATTGAATTAATTATTAAATCAGAACATGATTGTAATTAATTAACATAATATCTAAATGGTGCATGTTTGATCTATATTTGATAAAATTAGGTCGAAATTTATAATAACTCGAAAGAACCTTATTACCTTGCATAACCCTAAGATTTATGTGATTAAATTGTTTTAATATAGAAATATTACTGTTACCTCATAGAATCTGTTTTTATACTTTTTAAAAATACTATGTAACACACCAATCCTCAAAGATCGACTGTGGTGAGAAAACAAATTTATACATAGTTCGAATTTAATTTAGCTGAGGTGAATAACAAACTGAACTGGCATTAACTTAGAAAGAGTTTTAAGCGATAAAGAAATCGAACAAGTATACGCCATAGTACAAACATAGTTGAGATTAAAACTTTCGGTTCAAATCTTTTCTTTAGAATAAAAGTATTTATAGTAACAATATCATATAAAACAGTTTGGTGTATATAAATAGAAATCACTTCACAAATAATAATTCAATAAACTTTAACCAATTTATCAAGAAGTAACATTATTATAAAATTTTAATTAATTAAGAAAGTACTTTGTTACAGATTCATATTCAAAACAGAATTACATGCCACTCCCAAAGATCATATGCATGTTACAGAACTAAACAGGCGAAGCTCACTGTAGAGGTCACTCTTTCTGGCTGAGTCCCTTCTACAAGCTTACAACAATGTACACCTGGAAAGAGGGGAAAAAATGTGGTAAGATCAAAAGAATTTAGTGAGTTCTAGAAAAGAAAAGACTCAACCCCTTTGAAAAAATTACAAAAGAACAAACTATACATTTAAGCACATCACTATTTTACATGCCTTGACATCTGGGCAGATACCTCATGCAATTGGAGGATACTTAATCATGGCGGATAGCATTTTCAGGCGAACTCTAATATCAGACATATACTTTCTTCCTTACATCCCTACAGAACTTTTACTTTAATAGAACTGAAATTTCCTCTTCAAACACAATCTTTACTAACAGATAACTTCGCATTTCAAATATCTCATCAGGCTAATTCATACACACCTTCACTAAGGCAGAATCTATACGCCGATTAAAACCCTTAGTAGGGATCAAAACTTACCACTTACCACTTAACCATTCTTTTTTATCAAGAATTATACATAACATATAACGGATACAGAGTTATATTTGCTTACCATTTTCAGTACATAACATATAACATATACGAAGTTATATTAACTTACTCTTTCCATATCCTTCCTTGGGTTAAACCTTGGATCCCAAATTCCATATCAGAACAGATACACATTTCTTATCATATTGAATAAATGCGTGTTCCCATGAGTTCATGGCTCTTTACCATGGTTAAGAACTAACATGTCCTACAATAGGCAGCACCTATATGACTAGGCTAGCTAGCAACTAGCATGCCCTACCAGAAACCTAGCACTCTTGCCAACTGGTTAGTGACTAGCATACCCAACCAGTGGCTTGCCAACCTGTTTAACAACTAACATGTCCTACCAGTGACCTATCATACACATCAATTTGGTTAGCAACTAACATGCCCTACCAGTGGCTCATCGTATCTGGATATCGAGTTTACACCTTAAGGAAGTTGCATCCGATTCATGTTACAAATAAGCAGATGTAGATGTATACGTTTAGAAGCATACTACACTTCATGAAGACATCTCACCTGAATTCTAACTATAGCAACCAAAACATAGTAATAAACTTGATCTAGAAGAAAACTCAGAGAAGTTCAGCACAGACTGAATACTCATAGAAAATCTCAACGAGGTTGTTACACTATATCAATTGCTACATGCACAACCCTTTCTTACTATTCAATCACTTGATGATTCCTCTCCTACGAAGAACTCTTCTTGAAGCAAAATACAAGGGTATAACAGAGCAAGAGAAAAGAGAAGAAGAACCCCCCCATTACCAAATTTCATTGATATTTATAACTCGCAGCTCTCTCTCACTCAGAACTAACAAGTGATTGTGGCCACATAATCATTCTTGATAACACATACAATAAAATAATCATAAAACTTTAATTAATTCTTAACTGGATCTTAACAAGGACTTGAGTAAAACTAAACAGTAAACACACATATACAAACACAAAACAATCATGTCCAAAATTCCATAATAACCATGACAGAACATAAATACCACAAACCTACACTTCACCCAAAAATAAACGCTTCAACCAAAATATTACAAACCAACAAGATTAACCAAACAGTCCATCAATCATTTCGCGACAATCATTACAATTACACCACTGGCAAACAGGGCACAAATTAGCCTTTCTTTGGCTTAACCTAGCTAACTATCCGCCCATACAAAACACCAACTAGGACTACGTCGGGCGGAGTGTTACAACTCTCCCACCCTAGAAAGGAATTTTGCCCATGAAATTCTTACCATCAGGCACAACAACATCTTTTGTTCTCAAATCACAAACACTGACTAACACTCTCGAGTGGGTCTTAGCATATTTTCTATTTGAAGTTCCCAAGACAGAGTTCAATATTCTAACAGTCGTTATTCTCATATCACTTTGACTCTTACTAAATACTTGAGTTGTTCGATCATGTTGGCTTCCAATTCTTGATGGGCAGTCTCGTACCAAATGATCAAGTGACACACATTCATAACAGACTTTCTTCACATTCCAAAAAATCCCCACATGGTTCATTCTACAAGTATATCAAACAGGAGTCTTCATCTTTCTCGATCCAACTGAACTCGTCTTAGATATAGTTTGATATTCACCACTATCATCACAACTTTTCGTCACGTAGACTACTTTGCTGACTCATAAGAGAAGTTTCTCACATCCATAGGCTTCTTAAAGCTTGCAACAGGGAACGGTTCAACATTCTTATGTTTATTTCTCTCTGTCTTGATCTGTACTTCTATTTTGTACAATTGTTTCCATCTTGTGAGCCTTGACCATCATAGCTGCTAAAATTTGAACTTCTGAAGCTGCTACCAAAGCTCGGATCTCATCTCTTAAACCCCATTCAAATTTATCACACATAGTTTTTTTTTTGGTTTGGAACATATCCCTTACATATCGGCTAAGTCTAACGAACTCTCTCTCATATTCCATTACTGACATTTACTCTTCTCTCAGATAAAAAAATTTCTTTCTCCATTTGCTCCATATACATCGAATTCATATATTTTTCTCTAAATTTTGTTACAAAGAAATCCCAATCTACGAGTTCCTCTAAGGTCGCACTAACCAAAGTTTCCCACCATTGATAAGCCTCGCCTTCCAACAAAGAAACAATGCATAACAGATTATCCTCTAGCGTACACTTCAGTTGTGTAAACACCCTTCCTAAGTGACATAACCATTGCTCTACTGCCGAAGGATCATCACCCTTATCTCTTAAAAATTCCTTAGCACCAAAGTTTCCCAACAAGGTCTCCTCGAAACTGATTTGCAGTTGACACAACTGGAACAGTTTGTCTTTGTGTTAAAGCTTCTAACTGAGGTTGAGGCAAAGGCACATAAGCGGTTCCCATAAATTGATAATACCATCTTTTCATCATCTTGACAAACACATCTCTCATAGCATTACTAGTTGCTCTTAAATCAACTGAAGGTTCTGAACTATAAAACTAAAGATTATTGCTTTTCAACCCTTCATCAACAACATCACGAGAATTCGAAGACATCTTAACTACCACACACAAACACAGTTTAGCAAAACTATAAGAGGCTAGCTAAAAACATGTAACATGCATGTTAGGGTGCGACTCAACCTTTGGTCATCTGAGAATCGCTTAAACCTAAGCTCTGATATCAACTTGTAACACCTCAATCCCGAAAGGCCGATTGAGGTGCTACACAGACAGAAAATAGACTTATACATAGTTTGAATTTAATTTATTTGAGGTGCATAACAAACTGAACTGCGTTAATTGAGAAGCGGTAAATAAATCAAACAAGTATACGCCATAGAACAAACATAATTGAGCTTAAAACTTTCGGTTCAAATCTTTCTTTAGGATAAAAGTATTTATAGTAATAATATAATATAATATAGTTTGGTATATACAAATAGAAATCACTTCACGAATCATAATTTAATAAACTTTAACCAATTTATCAAGAAGTAACATGTAACACCCCAATTCTAACAGGTACAAGGTTTGGCGTATAGTCCTAAGGTAGTATGATTAGCAGAGTAGGCTTTGCCCAAGTGCATCTTTTGGTGTATAGTGCGGGCGTGTACGGTTATGAGGTTAAGTTAATAAAGGTTCTTTTTCAAGTGGCTATATTAGTTGGAACAAGACCAGCGACCAAGTAAAATGGTATCAAAAGTATGAGTTCATGTCAGGGATATAGTGCGATAGTTAAATGTGGTACTGTGCAAGTTAAGTTACAAGGTAAGCTAGTTAAGAACCAATTGACTCTGAACTAGGATAGTTAAAAGATAAGGAGATACTCATTTAGGTTTCTCGAAATTTGTAGACTTTTTGATAAGAAAATTCAGTAATGATGTGACAATTTTCAAGTTCCAATAAGGGACCTAGATTATAATAATGGATATTCAAGTTTGGGAAAGGGGAGTTCTCTTCTTCTTTCTTCAAAAATATGGTTATCTAAGGCTTAAGGAACCAAAGACATTTCTTTGAGCTAAAGTTGAGATCTCAGATTTTATCAATGATTATTCCATGTTAAGGTAAGTTTTATGACTATGCATGTTATGCTATAAAGGAGTAGGTCTGTAAGAGTGCATGAACAATAAGATAAAGAAGTAAGGCTTTGTATGGGGTTCACCTAGGTTTGAAATGATGGTAAGGTTATTCGAATGAGCTTTAATGGTGTTCCTCTATTTTATAAGTAGTAGTTACTTAGTATCTTGATGAAGCTTGGATTTGGAGTTCAAACTACTATCCATGGTTGTCAGGTGAGTCTTTATGCTGACTCATGCATGTATAATGTTCATATGAGGTATTTCCATGGTAACTAATCAAACTATGAAATAGGAACTAGAAATGTATAATTTGAATGTTTGTTGGGGTTCGCATGTATAGTTGGTATGAATCTAACAAGTTAAGTATTTGAAGTTTGAGTTTGTATGTATGGCACATATGGAATGTATGCAATGAGGTGTATGATTAGTGACTTAAAGAATTGAGTCTTAAATGATGTCAGTGTATGAAGAGTTTGTCAAGTGCATCGGTGTCTGTTCACTGCGGTGCAGTTTAAAGGGGTTCTTCGGGACTAAAAACACTATATCTGATATGAATCTTGAAGGAAAATCCCATGGTCATGGCACCATCTGAAGAGAAACTAAAGGAAGGTTATTACCTAATGGAGTTTACTACGTGTCCCAAGACGATGAGGGCAAACCACACTTAACGTGAGTTTAGGCGAATCCATATCATAAACACGTCAGGAAAGAAAAGCCTTTGTGGCGAAATATGAAAGGAATGCCCTTATGGCAAATTCCGTAAGGAATGCCTTCGTGGCGCACTCATAAGAATCGCCCTTGTGGCAAACTATGAATGAGTAGCCTGTGTGGCAAACTCTGACGTGATAGCCTTTGTGACGAAAACCTAAAGGAACGGCTTACATGGTGAAGCCTGAAAGTAGTGCCCATGTGGCGTATCCTAGTAAGGCTCTCAATGGCGTAACTAAAGGAATGATTCATGGCAGATTTTATATTTAATTGCTTTGGTGCGATCAGTATGGCTTGTAAGCGTGATAAGAAATATCTAAAAGGTACAATGTCTTCATGGGCTACGGTAAAGTGTTATGCAAGACCATGATTCGACTGTGAATAATGAAATAATGAGTTGCAGAAGAGGTAATGGGTAAACATAGAAGAAGCATATTCTGAATAAGGATTTTTCTAATTTTATACCTGAAGGAGAGTACCTATTGTCTGTATATGTGATCAAACATGAATTATGGTGAAATGATGGCTTAAAGTTACGTATACAAGAGTAATGATGTTTCGGTCGTATAGACCTCTATAAAAGAAAAAGGGATTAAGACTTATGAATGATCAGATTGAAAGAGGTATGTGGCGTATCGAAGAGCTTGATGGATAAGTAATGAGTTCAAAGTAAGTTGTGATATCCATAGATAATGAGGAATGAAATTCTAAGAAACATATTCACCAAAAACAAGTTAAAGAACCAGAATAATAACAACATCATAATGATTCTTCAATAAAATTGTGCAAGCATTATGCAAGTAAAGGACGTTTTTCTCACTGGGTTCTTATAAACATAATTGTGTGTGTAAATATGAGTCTGCGCCAGGGGGGAGGATGCTAGGATTGCACCAAGAAGTGGCGTATCGGGTCATTGTGAATACAGTGTGAGTTAGTGGCGCATTTAAATTCTAAATTGCCACTTAACAATCCATGCTTTAGGGTATCTATAATAGATTAGGTTTTTAAATTAGATATGTTGCAATATAATTACCTCAAGTTGAAGTTGTATTCATTCATTGTATTTATTTATGTATTTTAGTTCGAAATTTTGCAATTAAGTAAGTTATAATTATTTGTAAATTGTATAAATAGATCTATATTCGTGTGGTAATACCCAAGACCCAGGTCAATCGGTTCGAGTTGAGGGTGTTACATAACATTCTTATAAAACTTTACTTAATGAGAAAGGTACTTTGTTACAGATTCAGATTCAAAATAGAATTACACGCCACCCCGAAAGATCATATGCATGTTACAAAACTAACATAGGGAAGCTCACTATAGAGGTCGCTCTTTCTGGCTGAGTCCTTTCAACAAGCTTACAACAAAGTATCACTTGGAAAGAGGGGAAAGAAATGGGGTAAATACCAAAGAACTTAGTGAGTTCTAGAAAAGAAAAGACTCAACCCCTTTGACAAAATTACTAAAGCACAAATAATACCACAACTGCATATATATACATTTAAGCTGATACATCACTATTTTACACGCCTTGACATCTGGGCGGATACCCTCATACAATTGGCAGATACTTAATCATGGAGGATAGCATTTTTAGGCGAACTCTAATACTAGGCATATACTTTCTTCCTTACATCCTTATGGAACCTTTACTTTAACAAAATTGACATTTCTTCATCAAACACAATCTTTATGAACACATACCTTCGTATTTCAAACATCTCATCAGGCTAATTCATACACAACTTCACTAAGGCGGAATCAATACGCCAATTAAAACACTTACAAAATATGTTACATTTCCAACACAGTAAGCAAGGATAAAAACTTACCACTTACCACTTACCTTTCTTTTCTATAAGCAATTATACATAACATATAACACATACAGAGTCATATTTGCTTACCCTTTTTCAATACATAACATATAACATATACGAAGCCATATTAACAAACTCTGTCCATATCCTTCCTTGGGTTAAACCTCGGATCCCAAATCCCATATTAGAACAGATATCACATTTCTTATCATACCAAACACATGCATATTCCTGTGAGTTCAGGGCTCTTTTTCATGGTTAAGAACTAACATGTCCTACCATAGACAACACCCATATTGCTAGGCTGGTTAGCAACTAACATGCCCTACCAGAAACCTAGCACTCATGCCAATTGGTTAGTAACTAGCATACCCTACCAGTGGCTAGCCAACCTGTTTAACAACTAACATGTCCTACCAGTGGCCCATCATACACGCCAATTTTGTTAGCAACTAACATGCCCTACCAGTGGCTCATCGTATCTGGATACCGAGTTTACACCCTAAGGAAGTCGCATCTGACTCATGTTACAAACAAGCACATGCAGATGTATACGTATAGAAACATACTACACTTCACGAAGACATCTAACCTAAATTCTAACTATAGAAACTAAAACTTAGTAATAAACTCGATCTAGAAGAAAACTCAGAGAAGTTCAGCACAAACTAGATACTCAAAAAAAATCCCAAAGAAATTGTTACACTATATCAATTGCTACACACAAAACCCTTTCTTACTATTCGATCAGTTGTTAATTCCTCTCTAACAAAGAACCCTTCCTTAAGAGGAATAGCAGGGTATAAAAGAGTAAGAGAAAAGAGAAGAAGAACCCCTCATTACCAAAGTTCACTGATATTTATAGCTCATAGCTCTCTTTCTCAAAACTAACACGTGTCTAACATGCAAAATTAAGTTATACTCTCTTGTGGCCACATAATCATTCTTGGTATTACATACAATAAAATAATCATAAAACTTTAATTAATCCCTAACTGGATCTTAACAAGGACTTGACTAAAACTAAACAGTAAACACACGTATTCAAACAAAAAACAACCAGGTCCAAAATCCCACAATAACCATGACAAAACATAAAGACCACAAACCTACACTTTGCCCAAAAATGAACCATTCAACCAAAACATTACAGACCAAACAAATTAACCAAACAATTCACCAATCATGGTGCAACAACCATTACAATTAGCCTTTCCTTAGCTTAACCTTACTAACTATTCGCCTACACAAAACACCAACTAGGATTGTGCCGCACGGAGTGTCACATACTAAATTGTTGACATAGACATATTTTAGATTTAATAATTTTATAAGTATGAATAATAAGATGATGCCTAAAAAGGTATCCTTGAAATTGGAACAGTCTTAGAAATATGCAAATAAGAGGTTAAACTTTGGACTTTAAGAGAAGCCAAAGTACTCCTAATTAAAATAGGGTTAACAAATAACCGAGCTGCGAGGATTTTTCCATAACATCATTAGCATTATTTAAATATTTCCATAACAAATAACACATGCATGCTATGTAACGCCCTCAACCCGATCCGATCAATTGGATTTGAATCTTGGGTATTACCACTCAAATATAGACACAAGTTTAATTTACTTATACAATTTAGAGATAAAGACAAGTTACTTAACTATAAAATCTCAAATTAAAATACATGAGTAAGTACAATGAGTAAATACAACTACAACGCGAGGTAATTAAATTACAACGATATTTAATTTGGAATCCTAATCTATTACAAGCACCACAAGGTATGGGATTCTCAATGACAACTCAGATTTTAAATATGCTGCCAACACACTCTGTATGCATAACAGCGTAACACGCCGCTCCTTAGGCATAACCTTAGCATTGTCCCTCCCAGTGCAGACTCGTATTAATTCGCCTATAACAAAACACACAACCATATAAGTTCGTTAGAACTTAGTGAGGAAAACATCATTTACCTGTATCATTTCTATACATCTCAACTGGTAACATATTTAGATGATCATATTGTTCTAAACCTTCAACTTAGTCACTGGCAAATACTCCAAATTCTGTTCTCAATTACATGTCAGATGCCATACCTTACTCAGAGCTCATTTCTTACCCATCAACATATTCGATACGCCACTTACCTTTTTCAATTTGATCTTTCATAAGTCTTTATTTGTTTCCTTTGCAGAGGTCCATAGACTAAATCACCTATACATAACAGGTACATTCCTTCTGATATACAATTAGAAAAATCCTTACTCAGAATACGCTTCTTTTATGTTTACCCATCACTTCTTCTATATCTCATCACTTCATTATTCACAGTTGAATCATGGTCTTGTATAACACCTTTATTGTAGCCCATAGAGACACTGTGCCTTATTGATCTTTTTAATCACACTTGCAAGCCATGTTCAACGCGCCAAAGTAATTTAATACAAAATCCACTAAAAATCATCCCTTTAGGTTACACCATTGCGAGCCTTACTAGGACGTACCACATGGACACTGCTTTTAGATTTCGGCATGTACACCGTTCTTTTAGGTTTTCACCACAAAGGCTATCACGTCAGAATTTGCCACACAGGCTATTGATTCATTATTCACCACAAGGGAAATTCTTAAGAGTGAACCAAAAAGGCATTTCTTACATAGTTTGCCACAAAGGCATTCTTTTATATTACGCCACAAAGGCTTTTTTCATATTACGCCACAAAGGCTTTCTTTCATATTATGCACCAAAAACTTTCTTTCCTAACGTGTTTAATATATGAATTTGCCTAAACTCACGTTATGTGAGGTTTACCCGTCATCGTCTTGGGACATGCAGGGTACCCTATTGGGTAATCATTCTCCTTTAGTTTCTTTCGCAATGTGCTATGGCCATGGGATTTCTTTTTAATATTCATATCAGAGGTCATGTTTATAGTCTCAATGGACCCCTTTAAACTCTACCGTGATGAAAAAACAGAAACTCTCTTGACAAACCCTTCATGCATTGACACAATTCACATTCATCTTTAACTCCACAACTTACTCTTAATAGGGCATATCCATATCATACATCTAAGATGCACATATACGACCAAACCTAAACTTATCAGATTTCATACCATAACATGCATTTTATCCTTAGCATTCATTCATATAGTTTGCATGACCATCATAATATACTTTTCTATAGAGATATCTCATGTGAATAGTATACATGCAAGAGTCAGTATAGAGACTAGCCTGGTTTTCACCTACAACAGCTCAAAATTCCATATCTAGGCTTTCACCGTGCAAATCAGCAACAACTACTGCTACAGAACATGGAAACCCATCAAGATTTATTCATCATTTCTAAAGTTGGAAATCCCCAAGCAAGGCCTTATATATTCATCTTATTGATTTACCAGTTTCATCAGACTTAGTATTTCATAATATAACAGGCATAGTCATAAATCTTACCATGTCATGGAGTAATCACTGATGAAGATCCAGATCTACATCTCCAGCTTGAAGAGAAAAAATTGTAAGTTCTTAAAGTTTCAGGTAACAATACTTCTTTAAGAAGGAAGAAGTAAAATTTCCTTTTTTTCTAAACTGAATATCTAAATATCTAACCTCAACCCTTATTGGAACCTAACACGTGTCACAAACTGGCACCACTACCTTTATAAATGGTTTACAACAATGAAAACCCAATATTTAATATTTCTGGTTCAACCCTTCGTTCCATCCTAACTACCTCAGTAGTACGTAACTAACTTGGTAACCCAATAAACTGGGCGTAAAATACATTTGGTGATAACCCAATTCATTCCAAAAGTCCTCATTATTCTTACCAATCTCTTCTTCTTAACACTTTTAGAGAATAATCCTTGCATAATACTCTAATGTAAACTATGTGTCTGACCTATACGCTGAAAGCATCAATTAGGCAAATAGGACTTTGCCACTCAAACTACTTTTAGGTTACTCACCTAACTCAAGACTCACTAAAACTGGGTGTTACATGATATTGTGATTTCTCTTGAAAACTTGCATATGTATTTGTTTTCTATATGTATTTTAATTTTAAGCATACTTAGGTTAGTTTAATTAGAAATCCTTCACTTTAGTTTATTTTCATCATCGACCAATTTGCTTAGTAATTAATTTTGTAATTTTTGATTCGCATAAATAGTCCTTGTGGAGATGATAACTCTTACTCGCTACTTTATTACTTGTCAAAGATTATGTATACTTGCACAACAATCGAATTAATTTCAAGACAATCAACACAATAGATAATAAAAAGAGTTAATGCCTACATTGAGGAGCTCGACGCTCTTAAAGACAGATCATCGGTCAGCATTATCGAATCGAAGAGATGGAGGCCTCTAAAAAATTCCTTTATTAAAATTAATTATGATGCAACATTTCAAAAGCCTTCCCTAGAGTCATGTACATGGATTGTTATAAGGAATCGAGGAGGGGAGATTCTTGTATCACCATAATACAGAACACGCACATACCTACGGTGTTTGCTATGGAGGCCCTTACATGCCTTCAAGCAATTCGGTCAGGGTTAGATCTGGGGTTACAAGAGGTTATATTTGAAGGAGATGCCCTTACAGTAGTTAAAAAAACTCTTGAATAATAGTAGAAATAGATCAACCATCAGCGCGTATATTGAAGATGCAAAATCTTATCGGTGGATTAAAAAGGGGGAGGAATACTTATCTTATTGGTGGAGTGCTGAAGTTCGAAGCAAAATTGGTAGAAGAAGATCGGTGGTGTTTAAGATCGAGGGGAAGATCAAAAGAGATTCATGACTGTTAGACCAATGTAAATCTGATGGCTGAGAGTTGTGGGTTTCTCAAAGAAGATGGAGGATCGAGAAAAATCAGGAGCAAATGAAAACAGTAGAACCGTTGCAGGGTGTTTCTTAGCTGCCTTTGACTGATTTCTTTGCCAAAAAAAAGGTTGATTCTTGAAGAAGGATAGATCTTTTAAAAAGTGGAAATATTGTTGTCAATGATATCTTTACAGTTATCAAGGGAGTAATTAATAGAGGCTGTAGGTTTGTGTTAGTAGATGACTGATTGGGACCGGTCATCGTTTGGTTTTTGTTTCCTTTCTTTTGTTTAAACTATTTATTTTCAATAATATCTCTAACTAGTTTTTCAAAAAAATTTCTTTTTTTGCTTATTTATTTCTCTTTAAAAGGGTTTTTTTCTTTAGATTTGGTAGAAATTTTAAGGGAGTTGTAAGGTTAAACCTTGTCCTCAAAGGTTGATCAAATTAGTCAATTTGGGAAAGTCCTTAGTTGTGGAAAGCTAGGGTAGTGGAGTAGGCATTTGGGTCAAACCACTCTAACATTGTTGCATTCATTGTTCCATTTTCTAGATTTGCTTCTACTAATTTTTTAAAGGGCCAATTCACCTTTCATCTTAGCTATTTTGATTGAGTTATCAAGCTAACAGTTGGTATCAGAGCTAGTCTTTAAAGACAGTATAACAATCAAGAGAAGATCCTTGAGGAAGCTCATCAATCATCAACTCAATCCACAAAGAATGATGTCCACTTCTGGGTCTATTTTCTATGGAGAATCTCCATCTATCTCCAAGCCTCCTTACTTCAATGGTACAAATTATTCTTATTGGAAGACGAGAATGATTCTATTCCTTCAGGCCAATGACCTTGTGACTTGGGATATCATCATGATGATCCCTCTATCCCCCTCAATCAAGAAGGAGAGCTTTTAGTTCCAAAGAGCAATAAGGAATGGAACGAGGAAGATAGAAGGAGTATTTAACTTAATGCCAAGGCTATGCACACTTTATTTTGTGCACTTGGTCTCGATGAATATAGTAGGGTGTCATCATGTTCCAATGCCAAAGAGATTTAGGATAAGTTTGAAGTCACTCATTAGGGAACAAGCCAAGTTAAGAAGTCAAAGGTTAGAATTGTCACACTTAATTATGAAACATTGAAGATGAAGCCTGAGGAGGATATCAAGGCAATGTCTGATTGCTTCACAATCATTATTAATGGGCTCAAGTCATATGGGAAGACTTATCCCAATGAATAAGTGGTGAGAAAAATGCTTCGAAGGTTGCCAAAGTCAAGGGAAGTTAAAGTGACTACCATAGAATGTAAAACCTAATGCCCGACCCGTTCATCGAGTTCGGGTATCGAATGTTACAATAACCTGACTTACTTGTTGAAATTTCTTTTCTGAATCAAATTACTTAATAAATTTATTTTATCCAATAATAAAACTTTAAAGCTTCATTTTCATCAATAAATTACAGAAGTTCTAGACTAAGACTCGAAAACGTAAAATGAAAATAAAACCCTCAAGCGAAGCCTCTGCGGGTGCCCCTCTGTACACATGACACATGTAAGCCTCTGCATTTCGCCTCACTCCTAGCGAAGTCTAACTTAGTCCCTTGTGGTGCATGAATATTTAACTATCCTGCATTAATGCAGAAAACATATAAGTTCGTGAGAACTTAGTGAGATCTATATACAAAATTTAATAAAAATGCAAGCCGTCCAACTCAAAATTTGACTCCCTATTAGTTGCATTTAGTATCTTTGGCAGATACGATTGGCGTCTACCCAAGTGATTTCAGAGTTTGTGGGCTTTCCCACATTTAACTACCCTTAATGCTATAGAGAAATAGGGTTCAATAACATTATCAGAATTCTTATGCCTTGTCAATCTATTTCTTATAGTGGCTTCCTAGTACATGTAGTTCCAAACTTTGAAAACTTCACAAAATCCCTGCCATTCCCCATGGCCATATATGACCTCCGCTTCCCACTATTCTTTGGTGGACTTTGCTAGTCGTTTGGCCTTGGACATACATTTCCTCCTTTGAAGATTTCAATCAACTTATTAAATACTTCGACTAATATTTTTATCGTCTTATAGATTACGATTGCGTCCCACCGTTGACCAATCTGTGCTTGCTTAAGTTGTGCGAAAATTCCATAATTTCCTTGGTAGACTAGTATTTACAAGTGCCCCATTTACCTCTTTATGCGAGGAGTTTCCTTTCCCTGTTCTCTTTGTTGGTATGGAGACACATCCTTGGCGCCCCTCATTAATCTGGTGGTTTATGTTCCGTAGATGCACCAACTCATTTCTTCTTATGACTTGTCATTCCATGCAAAATGCGAACATTACGTCCGCCCTTAACATCCTACATGAACCGCGAATCTTCTAATTTTGATCTCCATGTCAAACCTTCTGGCGGATCTCCCTTATTTATCATCTCGATTGACCATACTGTGATTTCTATCCTGACAAACTATCATTTTTTTACTGTACCATTGGACTATCTCGTGTTTAACGTCCCATCGAACTTTCTACGATGCCATAGTATCTTTCAACTATGGTCTTACTCATTTTACCATCAATTCATTTTCTTGATGTCATCGCATCTTTTAGCTATGGTCTTACACAACTTAACCCCGTGTTTACTATCCCAACGGACTACACTAGTGGCCATAATCCAACTATGTTTTACACTATTCGATGTGTTTAGTGTCTTGGTGGACTGCTTGGGTTGCAATAGTCCAACTATTGTCTTATACATGTTTACCATGATGTCATAGCGTCTTTCAGCCATGGTCTTACTCATTTTCGTCATGATGTCATAGCATTTTTCAGCTATGGTCTTACTCATTTTAGGCGTATAGCCTCCGATTGGTACCATTGCCTAGCCATGATCTTTACTATCCACTCATCCCATTTTTTTCATCCATTCCTCTAGTTCACCAGCCTATAACTTGATGTTGATTTAATACCTCTAACCCATTTCCATCACCGGATTTGGGTCACGGAGTATTACAATAACATTCCTAACATTTAACAGTTCATACGATAATTATTCAATCATGATTACAATTAATCAATCACATTCCATTCATAAGCCAATGTACATATACGGACCTTAAAACAAGTCTTTGAGGCCATAAGAATAGATTAGAAACATTTCGGGGTCAAAATGCAACAAAATGCAACAAAATGGGAAAGTTGGGAAAATTTTAAAAGTTTTGAAAATATGGGACACACGACCATGTCCTAGCCCGTGTCTACCCGTGTAAGAATCGATGTTGAGCTACACAGTCGTGTCGTTGGCTGGGTCTCAGACCGTGTAACTAACTGTTTTAAGACACACAGTCATGTCGCAGACCGTGTACTAAGCCGTGTGAAACCTGCGTCTAAAGACAATAAGACACACGACCATGTCGGTCACATAGCCGTGTCATAGACCGTGTAAAAACTGCATCTAAAGACAATAAGACACACGGCCGTGTGGCAGCCCGTGTCCTAAGCCGTGTGTACAACAAATTGCTTCAAAAACAAGGTAAATTTTCACCTAACTTGTTAACCAAACCATGTCTAAAACCATACCAAATTCACGACGAAAAACACTTTCATACAAGTCCAAATATACAAATACTTACAATTCAAGTGCCTAACCAATGTCCCCTCATTGACACCACAATTTAGTAATCATGGAATTAGTATAAATCTTACTCTTTTATACTTCTAATCCATACAATTCATGAACCGAAGCTCAACTCAAGAAGTTATGCCATACATTTCTAAAAAAGCCAATGTAATTGAAACTTATAGCATTCAACATATACACAAGCAATTTCAACCATTGCAAAACATGTTCCTAACACATATCCACCATATCTATATATGTATACTTACCTATAATCACATGTTTAAAAGACTCAACTTCTAGGACATATTACACTCATTCTTGACTATACGCTAAAAGTCTAAGACCCCAAAATATCATCCTAGGTGCATGCCAAAATGTAAAGAGAGCATCACCTACATTGAGTCCGAGATTTGATCATTGGATGCAGAGTCGTCAAACACAAAATAGTACCTAACCTGCATATAAGGAAACAATCTTATATTAAGTAATCTCATCATCCTAAGAACCTC
>CM025153.1:16180053-16191896 GCA_013467495.1 Gossypium gossypioides
TTTCCAAAAGCGCACTAGAAGTCTCACTGGGACCAAGCATTTGCTTTTTAAATCTCATCATTCTCAATGAATCTATGTGTGATCTCATACAAAGTAGACAAGTGTGCAAATGGTTTACTAACCAAATTGTATTTCAAAAATTGATGACTAGTACAAGGTTTGAATGTCGAAGTCTTCTAGTACGTCTTTAGTAATAATGGTCACAACATTAAATCTTCTCACAAAATCCCTTAAAGATTCATCTCCATGTTGTTTGATAGACATCAAGTATGTCAATGATTGTTGGAGGGTTTTGTTCGCCAAAAACCTGCTCATGAATAAGTCTGCCAACTGTTCAAAGTTAGAGATGGAATGTTGTGAGGGTGTCAAATACTAAGCATAAGAAGAATCATTCTGAGTCATAGAAAATGCCCTGCATTTCACCTCATCTAATGCACCCAAAATGTTCATGTGATTAATATAGTGGGGCAAGTGATGTTGAAGGCCCCTTTGCATGTCATAAAGCATCTTGGGATACTTGAATGTCGGGGATACGTAATGGCGCAATATCTCAAGGGCTAAGGGCTCGTTGGTATAATTTTTAGGTAACCCTATAGGCTCTGACTTTTTGTAGTATTGCACTTCCGTTTTCAATTGTTCTATCTTTTCTTCTAATGCATATTTATTCATCTTCCAGCTTTGGCGACCATTACCATCTTCAGGATCAGTAACGTTCCTACTAGTATGCTGATGCCTATGAGTGGACTGAACAATTTCATCTTGCCTCTCCTAGGGATTATGCTTGTGGGCATTTCTAGCTGCCCTCAACTCTTTAATTTACGATTAAGCTTGTATTAAATATTAATCAACAAAGAAAAGTAAGGGACGGGAGGATAATTGTGGAAATGCGGATTCAGTCATTAAGTTTTGTGACCTTATGTCATTAAAATTGATCACATAGCAATACATAGTGAATAACAGTGGGACACAAGTGTAAATTAATCTCTTAAAAAATTAATTTCTATTTTTTTTTTATAAAACTAGTTAGTTATTATGAATAATGACGAATTTTATTATTGATTTATCTATTTAATTAAAAATATAATCATAGTGATAGCAAGATAGCAATTGATATGCTAAATGCAGATTCTGAGGATGTTATGATGACCTCGTTCATTCGAAGTACTAAAGTAGAAAGTAGGCAATTCTCGATGGTCAAATTTTAACATGTATTTAGATAAACTAATATGATAGCTGATTGTATAGCAAAAACATATCCTACATATGCTTTAGAATTAGTCATATTTGAATTACCTTTGAATAATGTTAGGAAGATGCTATTTGTTGAAGAAGGAAACGTGAAAGAGACAATTACAATATGCATCAAAGTTTTTCTATTATTGATGAACACTAAAATTAATAAAACAAAGCAAAAATGCTTATATTTATAGGCTTACAAAGATACTACCTTAACACAAAAATAGCTAACAACTTATTCAATTAAACTGAAAATCTGGAACTAACAAAGATTCTACCGAGATACTTGGTCAACTAAACAACCYACTACTTTGAATTAATTCTCAACACTCWCCCTTAATTCAAAGTTGCAGACACCAAGTAGAYTTCTAAAAKAGTTGAACTTCTCATTTGATAAAGCCTTTGATAAAGCCTTTGTTAACACATCTGCTAGCTGCTCTTGGGTGCTGCAATACTCCAAAGATATCTCTTCTTTTGCTACCAAATCACGAATGAAATGATAATGAATATCGATGTGCTTTGTTCTACTATGAAATGTTGGATTCTTTGTCATGGAGATAGTTTATTTGTTGTCACAAAATATCTCTGTTGCACATTTCTGCTCTTGTTGAAGATTGGCTAACACTTTCCTTAACCAAATAGCTTGACAAGTTGCTGCAGTTGCTGCTACATCTCAGCCTTTAAGGTTGACAATATTGTTGTAGCTTACTTCTTATAACTCCAAGTGATCACCTCTGAACCTGGAGTGAAAACATTTGCTGATACACTTCTTCTATCATCTAAAGAACTTGCCCAATCACTGTCTGTGAACCCACACAATCTGAAAGTTAAAGTTTTTGAGTACCAAATGCCATACTCCAAAGTTTTAGCAATGTATCGCAAGACCTGTTTTGCTGCTTCATAATAAACCTTTGAAGGTTGCTGCATAAACCTAGAAATAACACCAATAGGAAATTCAATATTGGGCCTAGTGTGAGTCAAATAAATTAAACCTCCAACCAAGCTTCTGAACCTCCTTACATCTGTCATTTCTTCTCCATCTTCTAGCTGCAATTTCTCATTGATATTCATGGGTGTAGCTGCATACTTGCAATTAAACGTGCCAAAATTACTGAGAAGATCCTTGGCATATCTTCTTTGTGAGATAAAAATTCCATCTTCAGCTTGATGAACTTCAAGACTAAAGAAATAATGCAATAAACCCATATCCGACATCTCGAATTCATTCATCATTTAAGACTTAAACTCATCAATAAGAAAGTTAGAAGAACTAGTATAAATGATATCATCAACGTAAAGACAAACAATGATGAAATCATTTTTACCTTCCTTTTTCACATACAAGGTAGGCTCATTCTCACTTCTCATATACCCTTTCTTCTGAAGATACCCATCGATCTTGCTGTACCATGCTCGAGGGTCCTGCTTCAATCCGTACAATGCCTTTTTCAACTTGTACACTTTTGTTTTGTTGCCTTCTCTATGAAACCTTCTGGTTGTGCTACATAAACCTCCTCTTGTAGGTCTCCATTGATGAATGCTGATTTGACATCAAATTAATAAACAGGTCATTACAATTGTGCAGCCAATGCTAGAACAAGCCTCACCATTTCGAACCGAGCTACCGGGGAGAAGGTTTCTTCGAAATCAACACCATATTGCTGTGCATAACCTTTCGCCACAAGACGATCTTTGTGCTTTTGGATGCTTCCATCTGCACCAAATTTTGTCTTGAACACCCACTTCAAACCAATTGCATTTTTATCTTCTAGCAAGTCGACCATCTCCCAAGTTCCATTCTTTTCAATGGATTTCATCTCCTCCATCATCGTCTTTTGCCATTCTTCTTTATCAGCAGTTTTTTCATAATACAGAGGATCTGAAACAGCTAAAGCAAATTGACAGGATGCATAAGTGTCATTAGTATATTTCAGATTCAGCTTTCTGACCCTTGTTGGTCTCCTTATTTGAATTGGTTTTTTACAAAACTCTTCAAGTGTTGTAGATATTGGTGGTGCTGACTCTTATTTTTCATCTGGAGAATCTTCAATGGGAAAAGAAATCTCCTGTTATATATTGGGTTTCCTACCACACCAAGCTTCATATAGAGTTTTGTTCATGACAGCCCTTGTTGGTTAGAGATTCAGTAGATAGACTGATGTTGCCACAGCTTCTGCCCAAAACTGATTTGAGAGTCCCCTTACTTGTAACATGTTTCTCACCATCTCCACAACAGTTCGGTTCTTCTGCTCAGCGACACCGTTCTGATCTGGAGTGTAAGGAATTGTTAACTCCCTACGGATGCCATTGTCTTCACAAAATAGATTGAACTCTTTGGACACAAACTCTCCTCCTTGATCCATACGAAGAACTTTGATATGGCAGCCGCTTTGGTTCTCCACCATAGCCTTGAATTTCTAGAACTTTTCATAAGTTTCTGACTTGTTTTCCAGAAAATACACCCAACTCATGCGGCTATAATCATCAGTGAACAACAAGAAGTAACAATTCCCACCCAATGACTCGATTTGCATAGGACCACATAGATCAGCATGAATTAATTCTAAACATTCAGTAGCTCTCCATGCTTTTTCAATAGGAAATGACTTTCTAGTTTGCTTTCCATAAATGCACCCCTCACATAAATTCAAAGAGCCAATTTTTGGTAGTCCAAGAACCATACCTTTATCACTTAGCAATTTCAAGCCTTTAATATCGAGATGTCCATACCTCAAATACCATAGCTTTGAGTCATCCTTTGCACTTGTAGCAAGAACAAGGTTCTCTATGTTTGAAACATCCAACGAAAACATCTTGTTTGGAGTCATGTGGACATGGACTTGTTTGCCTGACTTTTTATTTTTGATGATACATGCATCATCATCAAATATGATAGAATATCCACCAGCCATTAGTTGTCCAACACTCAATAAATTGTATCCTAAATCAGGAACAAATTGAACATTGTCCAAAAATTTTCCTTCTCTATGGCTAGTAAAAAATTTCACCTTGCTTTTTCCTTTAACTTGCATCTCCCTTTTATTCCCAAGCTGGACCTTTATCTTTTGTGACTCATCAAGCACCTTGAACAAGGATTTGGTGTCTGTCATATGATTTGAACAACCGCTATCCACAAACCACAAATCACTTGGCTTATGGTTAGCATCAATACAAGACATAAAAAGCTTGTTTTCCTCATCACTTTCTGCTGCAAAGTTAATTTTTTTATCATTATACCAGCAATCAGCTTTTATATGCCTATATATGTTGCAATGATAACATTGTATGCCATATTTTATGTTACATTGCTCATTATATTGCCTCTGTCCATCATTCCTTCCTTTGGCTCTGCCTCTACAATAACCACGGTCACGACCACCACGAAATCCTCCTCTTCCTCAGTCATTGTTTGTTGAACGGTCATTATCGCCTTGATTTGTGAATGTCTCCTTCACTTGAAATGCCTGCTATTCGCTCTTTTCTGCTGATCTGTTGATTCTCACCTCATGAGATTGAAGAGACCCCATCAGTTCATCAACTGAGAGAACAGACAGATCTTTGGATTCTTCTATAGCAACCACAACATGATCAAATTTTGTCGTCAAGCTTCGTAAAACTTTCGCTACAATTATCTCGTCTGAAATTTGTTCACCGTAAGAGCGCAATTTACCGACTATTGTCCTTGTTCGTGATAAAAAATCAGCAATTGATTCACCATTCTTCACCATCAAGGTTTCAAAATCACGTCGTAGTGACTGCAATTTCACCACTATAACCTTTGAATCACCTTGATACTCTTTCTGCAAAATTGACCATGCTTTATTCGATGTGGTTGCTGCAGCAATCCCATAGGTCTTGTGATCTGAGCAATGTCTTCACCTTGATGCTCCACCACTCATATTTCTCACCATTGAAAATGGGTATGAGTGGTTGAGAGAAAGAAAAACCAGCTGATGCCATTCCAAGAACACACACTCTCTTCTCTCGTGTTTCTCAAAAACCCAAAAAGGTGTTTCTCTCAAATACCCAGTAGACCCAAGCCTAACTTTCACTCAATTGCCTAAAAGATCGAACCTTGCTCTGATGCCAAATTTGTTGAAGAAGGAAACGTGAAAGAGACAATTACAATATGCATCAAAGTTATTCTATTATTGATGAACACTAAAATTAATAAAACAAAGCATAAATGACTATATTTATAGGCTTACAAAGAAACTACTTTAACATAAAAATAGCTAACAACTTATTTAATTAAACTGAAAATCTAGAACTAACAAAGATTCTACCGAGATACTTACTTAATTAAACAACCCACCACCTTGAATTAATTCTCAACACTATTAAATGATAAAGCTGGAAATTCTTATATAAGGACAAATAGATCTAAATATATATATATATAATCACAGTAAAAAATTTCCATCATATAAAGCACAGTTTGCCGATGACACATGGAAATTACCACATCATCATCAACGAAGATCTTTTGCCATTTGTTTGTGTTATGTTAATAAATTATGGAGTGTTTCCAATGTATTAAAGTTAAAAATTTACAACAAAATCTGGTAATTTAATTTGCATGAAAGGTGATCGCAGAATACAATACGAAAAATTAACTTAAGTACGACATTTTAAAAAAAACAATTATGTTTGATTTTCGATATTTGAAAATTTCCTTCTTTTATAATCCTTGGATTTTGCAACAACAAAACCCAAAATTTTGAACTATGTTTTGTTTTTTTTTTTGTATAATATGATATTGATTAAATTATTAACTAATTGACACCTCAAAATTTAGTGTGAAGTTTCGCCACTGCTACGTACATAACCAGAGCCAAATAAAAAAGAACAATTACGTTGCACACTTCCCGCGCAGCCTTGTAAAATTTCTTTGAGAAGTCTTCACAAGACATTGGATGCATAGTACACGTATTTTTGAACATTTTGATCCACCAGTCTCATTGCAATTGAGGTAGCTTATGTTCACTCCTTTCTGCTGGAGAGCCGGGAACGAAGGGAACAAAACCTCGCCCACCAAACACTGGCCTCATAAAGGCATTATCGAACTTGCGCCAGTAGTAATGAACGGTGTGTGTTGGAGTCGTAAGAAGTGCGCGAATGCTGCTTGGCTGTTGAACTCCCTTTGGACTATCTTCAAACGAGTCCTGAGTACTTCCCAGAAATGGCACTGTAATCGATTTTGGAGATGATGATCCGGAGGGTGCACTTGTTACTTTAGAATGAGGCAGCAAGAACCTTATTAGAGGTTTAGTCATTAGTCCGAAAACCTGATCAAAGCCAAACCAACATATAAAGTGTTACTAACGTCAACATCTCCAACAAACTATTATGCTTCAGCCAAGTAAATTATGGAACATCGAAAGAGATGCTAAAATATGGATTTCAGGCATGAGATTCGACTACCCAAATACGAACTTCAGCAATGTAAAACTCGAACCCTCAGTCAAGATTCTATACATATGAAGAATAAAAGAAAATGCCAACCATCAAATCTCCAAGAGTTAGAAATGAAGGCCAGAAACATTCTTACCACAGAGCTAAAAAGAACAACAGTGATGGTGCTTGTAATCATAATGGCATTACATCGCAATTGAGTGTGCCCTGCCCTTGTAAACTGCATTTATATTAAGTAAAAATCTATCAGATAATATCAATCAAACAAATTTCTTCCTTTCTCTCTCTCATATTTTACTCTGACTCTTTATTAAGTAAAAGTCTATTGGATTATTCACATTTTCAAACATGTTGAGGAAATATGACCCTCCAAATGCATGAAATATTAAAAAAAAAAAGTTGAAGACATACATGTAATAATTGAATGAATCCAATTATTTGGATTGGAGCAAGACAATTCGGATCAATGTGCGAAATACATGATACCAACCTACTGATAATACCAAACAAGTATGATCGAAAGAATATGCCCAATTATTTTTCTAGACCCAAAAATTAAGTAATTGCTTTGATTGACTACTATGAATTCATTGTGGAGCTAATGGACTATTTAGATTTTTTGTATTTTGAGAAACGGAATATATCTTGTACTAAAGAAGTATGCAAAGAGTTTGTAGTGCAGAAAAGCAAGATAGGTCTCCCATATGGATTTTAAGAAAATGTATGAGGAGCTTAATGTTTTGTTGCCTTTTAGTCAAGGTGTGAAAGTTCAACAGACTCAATGAGAGAAAATGGTAGTTATGAGTTTTCAGGTTGGTATTCTTCCAAAATTTGAGATCAATAAAGCTCAGATCCTTTCTGGCTTTGAAATTTCATCTTTTCGAGAGTACTTCATACTAAAAGCTCTCACGTGCCTTAGATTAAAATTAGAGCTCTTGTTAGTCGTGGAAAGAAAATAGTCACTGTCAGGATTCAGAAGGAATTATGTTGTTATTGCTATGAGTCAGGCCATAAGAAATGTTATTATGTGAAATTCAAAATAAGGTTTGAAAATAACAATTAGAAAATATTACAATATCTAATATCAAGACCATTTCACCATATGAGAAAACTTCTCCTATCATTGCTATTGTAGAGTCAAGTAAATCTAGTATCTTCTTTCCTTATTGTCCAAATAGGCCTTTGATTCTAGTGCCAAAATCTATAACAAGTAATTCGAGTCTTTGTTTCACCTTTTAGTCTTATGTATATTCCTCTAAAGTTACATTAGCAGATGGCTCAACTTCATATGCCCTTAAGCCTACAACTGTTAATCCTACCTTGTCATTTTCTTTGATCACGATGTTAAGTTAAACTATTTTTTCTTTTAGTTTAACTCTATTAGTAATCTCAGCAGTACTTTAAATTGTTGTCTTATTTTTTCTAGATCATTATCATTTTCAAGATCTTACAACGAAGTAGATTGATAGGAGGTCCACTACAAGATATTGTGTTTTTATTAGAAGAAATTATGTAAATACAACACAATCTTCTCTATTTTCAACCTCAGCAAATTATATCTCCTAGTTTCGTTACAAAAAGGTTTCCGTTTTCCAAAGAAATAAGATAATCCTGGATTCACCTGATTATAAGCAAGTGCCATAGATACTGCACCTCTCATGAGACCTGCCCACCATATTATGATCTGAACAAAAGATACAAAATGAAATTAGTGATGTCAAATAACATTGATAATTGATTTGGAAGCAAAGAAACAAAGAACACCACAAACTAGTACTTGTTGCCTAAAGCTGATTTTTTCATTAGCTGATTTGTGTGCTAAGTTGGATACAAACGACAAGGGAAACACAAAAGCTGCTCTTCCAGCCATGACCAGTGCAAGCAGTACAGAACTAACAATAATTGATGTTCCAGGTCTGCAAATAGGAGATCAAACCCAATGTCACAAGAACAAATCATGTTGTAAATGGAAGTTATTTTGTACAAATTGCATGGAAGAGAAAATGGGGTAAATCTGAAAAATATACCTGAAGCAAAGGTTCAAGACCAAAATGTATCGTTAACATTCACTTGAAAAAAAAAATAGTTTTTCCAGAAGGTGCACAGAGTAATGTTACTCAAACACGGATACTTCAAGAAAAATGAAATGTTTGAAAAACATAGACATAGAGCAAACCTGTCATTTACAAATTTCCACGTCTCAATGTCCAAGGCATCCATTCCAACATGGAGAAAGATAAAAGTCTCGCAAACAAACGACAAAGTAGCAAAAGCATGCCTGTGTTTAAACAAAAGATCTGAATCAATTGAGGCATATAAAGAGTTAAAACATTTCTTTAGGTGTTAAGCATCTATCTTAAAAACAATTAGCAATAGTTAGAAGGGTGCAACTTGAATACAAAGCTACAGAAAACCCTAAATTTAACTGATGTAACAGAACGCCGCTTAAGAAGAAGTTTATTCCCTCCAAATATCAACGACCCATAACTTTTATTGCCTCTAAGATAATAACATGGAGGACACATACTTGGAAGTTATTCTTGAACTCTCTGTAACATTGTGCCAGGTATAATGCGACATCACAATCCCACAAAAGAACACCGTGAGAATGCCACTCAAATAGAACAGCTGCAAGGAATGCAACATTAGAGTTATCCAAATAAAAGAAAGGAATGCAATAAACTGCCATATTATGCTAGAAGAATCTTACTTCAGCCATGATATATGAAAGGTATGCCATGAGCATCATAAGAGCAAATTCACGGTCTGTTGAGTGCCTGGATCATGTTAAAATCAAGTGCATATAATTAGTTCTAGACTACAAAGACGTTGTACCATCAAAAACTCTATTGTAATAATAACATTCATGTTCAGTTGGAGTCTTCTATTAAGTAAAACTTTTTAATATCACAAATGATTAAAAGCATTACATCTCTGTAAAACTTAATTCCCTAGAAAGGAGTATAAGATTCTTATAGAGGTATTTAAGGTTTTATTATTGAAAGCTAGTTGATATAAAATCCAGATAAAATCCAAAATATACCTGCCAAAGTATAACGTTTTGATGATATAAGCACTTACCAGCCCAACCTGCACAGAAAAGAAAAATATTACACCTAGGAGAAAGCTATGCTACCAGGTTCATCTGCAAGTGTCACATACATGTGTCTGTTATGGGTATAGTCAATTTTTTTCTTTTAAGATTTTCTATATAGTTGGAGGGTCCTTAGAAGGACACATCCTCGTATACCAATGTACAAAAATGTGTTGAACACAAATGTCTGATACTCTGATATGGGTACTTCAAGAAAAATGAAAAATCAGATCAATGTAAGATGAAACTGCAGTGTTCACAGAATGAATCAGATTTGTATGAAAAGCGCCTTACAGCCACTCCCAGCAGAGTGCTTGCTAAAAATAAATACAAAAAGCTGCCAAAAAACTCCAAAGCAATTCTATGATTTGTATTAGTGAGATCAAAACTCTGGATTGCATTGAAAAGCACCACTGATGTTGCATCATTTACAACACCCTCTCCAAAAACCAGACTGTAGAGTAATGGAGTCTCATCCTGATTAAGCACCTGTACCATCAGAAGAAGCAGCTTCAGTTTAGTAAATTTCATACAGTAGTCCCTCAATATAGAAATGCTACTACAATTTTAGTTTATGCATGCCTGCAGTGTGCAAACAGAATCTGTAGCAGCAAAGATTGCACCAATTGCTGAAAATTGCGGGAAAAATAGTAAGATACAAAAAACAAGAACTAAGCCAATTTGAAAAAGAAGGGAGTAAGGTCAAATACCTAGAAAATCTCCAATCTCCAATGAACCAATGTCCATTTCCTTAAAGAACTTGATAACACCTGTTTGAAGAATCAGAGTTGCTATCACAACCAGTAAATTAATCTTGAGAATATTAGGATGTACATCAACAAACCAAGCCAACCCCTAACACTGCCCTTGGCTGCATATCCACAGACGTCATGTATACAAACAAAAGATAAAACTAACGAAATTGTACATATGTGTCAACTGCATCCATAAAGTTGTAGAAAGTACCAAAAGATATAATTGACCAAGAAATTAATGTACCGACAGCCCCAAACAGCATGATGGTAATAAAGTTACGGAAAAATTGCTTCTTTTTCACAGAAAACCTGGCAAAAAAAGTAAATATCAGAAGGAAGACAAATAATTAACCACATCTAATCCTCAGTTTTTACTCTTAAAAAGAATTTAATTAAAAATTAAACCTTGACATGTAAAAAGGACACTGTGTTCTTATATTTACAATGTTGAAAACAAGTGGAAATTCTCAATGTACTCAAGTTCAAGCCATCGAGGTTACTTTGACACTTCATTTAGTATCTATGTCCGAAACATGAATTCAATGCATATCATATTATGGGTATGGGGATGACCTTTGAAAGATCTAACAAAAACTTGGAATAAATTGAACATCTTGGACACATACCATATTTGACTCTCACAGCCAAGGAAAAAAAAGTTCCCATAGAATAACTGTCGCATAGCCATCTATTTTAGCTTATATAAACTATAACAAACAATCTCCATATTTTCCATTCACAGGAGAAATGAAAATGTGACGAGAACAAACTTACCCAGCATTGAATATAATAGGGGGTAGAAGATAAATAAAGAACAGATCTTCACTGAAGACGAGAAGACGTGAGCTTTTACCCCCACTCGTCAACAAAATAACGACCCCAGTACAAAGACCCTGCCACAAAGTCAATTAAAATAAAACATACGAGAAAAAAGTAGAACAATAATCCAAGCATAACAAGACCCAGTTGAAATGTTCATATGAATAAATCAACATTTATAGATGTGATTGTGATGGAAGAAACTCACAATGGCAAGGGCAGTAATTGATTCGTTCATCCATCGGTTCTCCTCCAAAAGATGACCGATGACAATGGAAGCGCAAAGAAGCGCGACGAATAGGTTCATGGAGACCACAGAGGCATGGTCTGAATACAATGTTTGCAACTTGGATAAGACAGCAGCTAACTGCGATGCCACCATTTCGACCTCTTTTTTATCAAAGAAATTTATTGAAAACAATCAGTTGATTCTAATTTAATTTAGATTCGAATTCTCCCTCAACACTGGATATCTTCAAAAACTTCCATTCCTCCTTCAGAGTTCTGCATTTTACCCCAAAAAA
>CM025153.1:16314167-16324865 GCA_013467495.1 Gossypium gossypioides
ACTCTCATTGTTCTTAGTGATTCAAATTGACTTATCTAGCTTGCTAGTGGCGTCAATCTTGTTTCCTTTCCGAACTTATCACTCTTCGAGTGTGGCGTTCACCCAACTATACCGACTGGTTCCTATCCTTCTAGATAGAGGGTTACGGTCCTATCCAGCTATTCACACTTCCCCTTGATAGCATTATAAGATTTGGGTCTCTATTTGCTAATAGAGGTTCTTTCTTTACTGTTGAATCTTCATTCCATTTTCCAACAACCTATCCTTCAATTATTTACTTTGTTTTAAACTATTAACCCTTTGTAAACTGCTTTTATAAAACGAAAAATTTTGTTACTTAATTTATCAATCAGGCAACAAACGACTCAATTTTGACAACGAATGCGAGTTCGTAATATTTGGTATCAGAGCTAGTTAAATTAAGTACGTATTTCTCATTTTCATACTCTTGGATTGAAGAAAAAGCATAAAAAAGAATTTGATTAAAAAAATTCGTGTATATATATAAAAAAAGAAGTGTTGTGCATAAAAAATTGCAAATTGCAAAAGTGGGAGTTCGGTTTTGTGTATTTCAAATAAAAGAAAAGCTAGCCTGAAAAGTTTATTTCCCGAGTTTCTCATCCGTTCTTAAAAAAAAATCGATTTTAGCCACACTCATTGAATTCATTTTCTTTCAAGCCTACCTTTCACCTAACATCATACCTTTTATTTTTAGCCCTTTGAAGTCGACCTACAAGCTTGCTAATAGGTCTAAGGCAATCCCTAAGAACTCTGAGAGACGAACGTGAGAGGAAAAATGAAAAGAGTGGAGATTCAATCAAAGAGGTAAAAGCCAAAATTTGAACGAAAACACAAGTGGAGTGTTCATCTTTTATTTCTTTGTGAGAGATTAAGTGAGGTTTTGAAGTGAGGTCTCAATCAAAATGTTAAGAAGTCCTGAATGCAATGTTGCGGGTGGAGGCGCATCCAACGCTGCCGAGGGTGGTGGCATGCATCCCATAAGGAATGTAGCCAGAGGAGGAGTGCCCGATTTGCAATTCCAAGCCATGTTTAGAGAAATAAGCTGATTGTTACAACCACAATAGGAATCAATCCAAGAGCGCTTGGATGAAATTGAAGAGAGAATTCAACGAGAACAAACACCTCCAAATCTAGGGAGAGAGAGAGGTCGACCGTGGCAACATGACAATGATCTATATGAAGCCAGCGATGTGGAGAGCGACCAAGCCTCCAATCGGAGTGAAAGACGTTGAGGCCAACGGAATCGAGTTGAATAGGGGTGAGGATTTGATCAAGTCGAGTCGAATCGAGTAAAAAAATTTCAAGTTAGTCGAGTTGGCGAATCCTATTTTAGCAACCGAACTTAAGTTCAAATTTTTTCGAATCGAGTTGAAATAGTTAAAGTCAAGTTGAGTTAACGGATCATATTATTTATACTTAATGTTGCATTTACATGGATTGATTATTTAACTAGTAGACAAAATATAAGATTATTTAACTACATAAGTAAATGTGATGGGTAAACATTTATCAAAATGACGTAGTTTTGCCTTTTAACTTAATGGTTTTGAATTTGAAATTTAGAAAAAGTAAACATTTATCAAAACGACATTGTTTTGCTTTTTCTTATTCGAGTTTTTGGATAACTTGAATTGTGTAATTCATATTTGAGTTAAACTGAAAAAATTAATTTTTTTATTCAAGTTGATCTGAATAAACTCGATTAGTTCGATTAACTCAAATTATTTAATTCAAAAATTGAATTTTTTTTTCGAATTTTTCGAATCGAAATGGGTTTTTCTCACCCCTAATTTAAAGTGAGGCAATATCTTGTATCATGTCGAATATGATTTGGTAGTTCCTTGAATTGACCTTCAGTGGGTTTAATCGTGTCTATTCCCATTCGAGCAAATATATGCAACATATCGGTAAAAATTTGACTAACAGTTTTCCCAGATCGTTTAAATCACTCTGTATCATAATTCATATCAAAATTTTTATACATATTGTTAAATTCATCCATAACCTGAAAAAGTATCAAATGAAAATAAATTAATATTTTATAACATTCTATGTAACACAAAGAAACTTGAATAAAAGCATGGCATAAAAATACCAAACATAAAAAGGTATCATACATTAGTTTTACACATAAAAAAGTAGCATAGTAATATCTTATAGTAGAGGTGGTTTGTAATGATCCGTTTTCAAGGGTGTCAGGAGTAAAGATTAAGGGACCACAATTCCGACTAGTGAGTTAGTACATATATTCATTATTTAGTAATTGTAGGTACTATGAATGTCGTATAAAAATTTAGTTACAATATTTCAAGGTTAAAATAGCTGATTTTTGAAAAAAGGCTAAATTGCGAAAGATGCAAAAGTTAGTCTCCATTATAATAATGTGAATTAGTTAGAGTATGTAAATTAATAGACCTAGTGAGTAAATATTCCATATAATTAGTAAGCGGACAATTATGGCCATGTTATATTAATTTCTAAGTTATACTAATAAGGGTGAAATAGTAAATTAGCAATTAAATGATGAAAATAAACAAGCAAATGAGAAAACCACTATCATCTTCTTCTTTATTTTTGGGTTAGAACCGAAAAGCACTATAGAAAATAGTGGGAAAGCTTTTGGTCAAGTTCTTGGTGTGAATGGTATGTAATTTTCATCTATTCTTTAGAAATTTTCATGGTTTTGGTATTGTTGAAGTGTAATCTAGCTAACCTAGGGGATAAATTGTGAAATTATCAAATGTTTATAAATTTACCATGGTTGAAATTGAATACTTTAGTTTTAAGTGAATCGGCTGGAATGAAAACTTATTAATTTTGTTTAATTTTGGAAGTTACGATTTTAAGAATTAAATCGTATAGTAGGTAAAAGTTTGAGATAAATGTGTAAATAGTAATGAGGAGTTAATTGCAAAAATTTCAAATAAATTAGTTTGTATATAATACATAATTGAATTAAATTATTTTATTTAGATCGAGAAACAAGTATGTTGGTCGTTAAACGGGGAAAAGGGAAGGCTGTCGAGTAGGCGTCGTCACATATCAATAGCTGTAGAAGCTCAGTAAGTTTGTATTCCTTAAATTCGAACTACATAGATCTCTCTAATTATTGTTATTAATTACTGAATGTGTGAATGGTTAATAGATTGAATGAAAAAGCATGGAAATAATATATACTTCTATAGAATAGTTCATAGAATTGAACATTGGTGATTAAAGCAAGAATTGAATTATGGAGTGATTGATTGTTATGTTGTTTATATGGAATATTGTCAGATTCACCTACCAGTGCTGGCCACACATATATTTGTCAGATTTATTGACCAGTGCTGGGCACACATACAATTGTCGATTTTATCGACCAGTGCAGGGCACATATATTTGTCGGTTCTTTCGACCAGCACTAAGCGCATATCGTTATTACGAAATTATCTGTCAAGCATGGGGTGCTAAAGTGGTACGTTATTAAGAAAACTATGTAATAAGTCCAAGATGTTTGGTATTAAAATGGAAAGTATGCATCATTAGTGACTTAAAGAATAGACTTGTGAAGCTCTTGTTGATTTTAGGCATTATTGACATATATTAGAATTAAGTACTCAAGTTATTGAATTGCTATTGAATCTTACTCAGTATTTAAATTGTTACTGTTCATAGGATAGGTATGACATAAATCAGTTTAAGTATCGACTCAATATCCAACAACAAATCCTGACTTTTTGTGTGGTGAATATCTCTTTTTGGGTTTTGTCATGTACCTAGGATATTTTTGTAGTTGATGGTATATTGTTTTTTGGTTGCTCTCATAACTTGTGTATGTAATTAGGATGTAAATTTTTAGAAATGGTCATTTTGTGTATAGTTAGTTCCTTGTGAAGAATATGTATATATGATATTTTGATATGGAAAATGGTTATGTTTGCATTAGTTGTAAATTCTTGTGTTTATGATGTTGGTATGTGTTATATGGATTTTTTTCATTTTGGGAAGTGTATGTTATAAGTTATTTTAGTTTGGGTTGATGTATGGTATAATGTAGTAGATTAGATTAATGATTCTTGATGTTTAAAAAAATTGAAATGTATGGTTTAATAGGTTGAATACAAATTATATGATGATTAAATTGTGGTGTCAATGAGGTCACATTGGTTAGGCACATAAGTTGTAGGTAATTTCATGTTTTGACTTGTTTGGAGGTGTTTTTGGTAATGTTTGAATGGTGGTTTTAGTCTTAACTTGATACCCTAGATAGGTGTAAAATATGCCTTGTTTTAAAAGCAAATTTTGGCCATCACACAGGCCTATCCATGCGGTCGTGTGTCACACACGGCTTATCCACATGGTCGCGTGTTTTAATGTTTTTAGGTGTAGGTTTCACACAGTCTAGCATACGGCCCGCGACATGGTCGTGCGACCCAACATCGATTACATGTATGGTTAGGCACACGGTCGCTGTGTAGCTTTATTTTGAATATATACACGGGTGAACACACGGGCTAGGATAGGTCATGTGTCCAGACTTCGAATGTCCACACGGTCCAAGGCTATGTCACTCGACTTAGCCACACGGTCGTGTGACCTCTGTTTCCAAAATTTTTAACTTTTTCCTAATTTTTTTAATTTGTTTCAAATTGATTTTTGAAATGTTCCCAAACTACTTTTATGGCCTTGTAGACACGGTTTAAGACCCATAAGTGCATTATTTATTCTAAATTGAATGTGTTTTTGATTATTGATATAATACCTGAATAATTGTTTCTATTTAATGTTAAATGTGTACTTATACTGTAATACTTCATAACCTTAATTCGGTGACGGGGAAGGGTTAGGAGTGTTACATTTAGTGGTATCAAAGCTATAGGTTTAACTGATTCTCGGACTAAACCGAGTTCAGAATTGAGTCTAGAGGTACATGCCAAAGTTGTGATGAGTTGAGTAGGGATTTGGATGCTGACTATAAATGGTTTTTTCTTCTAGATAAAAGATGTCTGAAGAATCAAATAACGAAGTTGAATAAGAGGTTCATATTAGTGATAATTCCACCGACAATATAATTGGAACTGAGTCTGTAACACCAAGTGTTCAACCATATGGTACTCAATAGGCAAATGCTAATAGAGGTATTAACGAGGGACAATGTGATATAAACATTCTTCGTACTATAGTCGAAGCTCTTCAGAGAGTGGCGGGAGCTACTTATTCGATGATACCTACAGTTGTAGTTAGATGAGCTCCCATTAAAAAATTGATAAGGTATAGTGCGACAGAATTTGCTGGAATAAAAGGGATTGATCCATCAGTGGTTAAAATGTGGTTTTAATCAATGACTTGAGTTTGTAAACAATTAGAATGTAGTTCTCGTGAGAGTGTTATCTGCGTTGTTTCATTGTTACAAGGAGAAGCTTATACCTGGTGGCAAACTGTTACATGTCACATCCCTGCCAAATCTATTGATTAGAAATTCTTTTAGTCGGGTTTCTAGAAGAAATATGTCGGGGAACTATATTTAGAAAATAAAAAACAAGAATTTCTTTTGTTAAAGCAAGGAGATATATATATGGTAGATTATGAACGGGAATATATGCGACTTAGCAAGTATGCGGCAGAGCTTGTTCCTATTAAGGAAGTGAGTTGTCAACGTTTTCTACTCGGAATGCGAGATGAAATCAGAACTCAATTTATCACATTGAAAATTAAAGAGTTTGTTGATATGTCCAAATAGGCAAAAATGGTAGAACAACCCTTGGGATTAAGAAAGAAATTTGAACCTTTTTGTGTTACGAAGAAACGATTCGGGACTTCTAGTTCGCATTCAATACCAAAACGAACCAAAAAATCTCGTGAGCATGGGAAGAAACTTGCAAGATCAACTACATCAAACAAAATGCGAGATCATCAACCAATAGTTTTTGTTGGCAATGTGAAAGGGCCGAATAAAACCTCTGAAGCGCCAAGTTGTGAACTAATTCAGAAAAAATCTCTGGGGAAAATGTTGGGAATTAACTAAAGGTTGTTTTCGATGTGGATCATTGGAACACTTCATTCGTGAATGTTCGAAGAATGAAAATGATACACCTGATGTTACATATAGAGCTACATCAGCAATTAGGAGTCGATGGAGTAGTCGGGGTGGTTCAGTTTCGAGGGCTGGATCAAGAAAAGGGAGTGAAACAATTGCTCAACTGGACGCTAGAGTGACGACTCGTGCTTATGTTGTGCAGACACGAGATGAGGGAGATGCTACTGATGTCATAGTAGGTACTTTTCTGTTATTCTCTACACTTGTTTATACTTTGATAGACCCTGGTTCCTTTCATTTGTATGTTAATACTGAATTGGTCAAGTCTAGGAGTATGAAACCTGAGATGTCAAAAGTAGCTATTTCTATATCAAGCCTATTGGGTCAAACGGTGTTAGTTGATCAAGTGTGTAAATGATGTCCACTAAAAATTCAAAATTTGAGGTTTCCAATAGATTTATATTCATGCCTTTTGGTGTTTTTGATTTAATTTTGGGGATGAATTGGTTAACTGAGCACAAAGTGATTCTTGACTTTCGAAAGAAAAAGTGTTCAGTTCAGGATCGAAATAATGAGATTATAGAAGTGAATGGTATTAAAACAAGTGGTTTGACTCAGATTATCTCGAAGATTCGAGCTAACAAATTATTGATGCAAGATTGTGAAGCCTTTCTAGCTTATGTTATCAACTTGAAGGCTAGAGATAGTAAAATCGACAATATTCAAACTATTTATGAATTTCTTGATGTATTTCCTGAAGAATTACTAGGGTTACCACCTGATCGGGAGGTTGAGTTCGCAATTGAAGTGTTTCCTGGTACAACTCCTGTGTCGATGTCCCATTATCGTATGGCACCGACTGAACTGAAGGAATTGAAAATTCAATTACAAGATTTACTAGACCGTGGCTTGATACGTCCTAGTATATCGCCTTAGGGAGCTCCAATATTGTTTGTTAAAGAGAAGGATGGTACGATGCGACTCTATATAGATTATCGGTAGTTGAACAAGTTGACGATTAAAAATCAGTACGCTCTACCTTGTATTGATGATTTATTCGATCAATTGAAATGAGCTACAGTCTTTTCTAAGATTGATCTGCGATTATGTTACTCTAATTTAAAAGTAAAAGATAGTGATGTATCGTAAACGACATTTCGTATGTATTGTGGCCATTATGAATTTTTAGTAATGCCTTTTAGTTTAAAGACTACACCTGCGACATGTATGGATCTCATGAATCGTATTTTCTTACGTTACATGGATCAGTTTGTAGTGGTATTCATTGACGATATTCTAATATATTCACAATCTGACATTAATCACGAGCAGCATCTTAAAATTGTTTTACAAATTTTGCGAAAGAAACAACTTTACAAGAAACTTAGTAAATACAAGTTTTTGCTATCTAAAATTGTATTTCTGGGCCATGTCATTTTTGCAAAAAAGATCGGCGTTGATACGAAAAATATTGAGGCTATCTTACAGTGAAAAGCACTGAGGAACGTTTCTGAAGTTTGTAGTTTCCTTGGTTTAGCTGGTTACTACAGAAGACTTGTTAGCAGATTTTCAAAGATAGCTTTGTCAATGACAAAGCTGTTGCAACAGAACGTTTAGTTTGTTTAGAATGGACAGTGCCAATAAAGTTTTGAGAAATTGAAACAGATGTTGACTAAAGCATGAATTCTGACTTTACCGGAATCGGGAAAATTTTTCGTGATTTATAATAATGCCTCGTTGAATGGTTTAGGCTGCATCTTGATGCATGAGGGGAAAGTGATTGCGTATGCGTCCCGACAGCTAAAAACGCACGACTGTAATTATCCGACGTACGATTTAGAGCTAGCTGCTGTAGTTTTCACCCTAAAAATTTGAGACATTATTTGTACGGTGAAAAATGTCACATTTTTACTGATCACAAAAGTTTAAATATCTCTTAACACAAAAAGATTTGAATGTAAGATGTCATTAGCTCATGCTATTGAAAGACTATGATTGCGTTATCGACTACCACCTTGGTAAAGCTAATATTGTAGCGGATACGTTGAGTAGAAAGACTGCAGTTGAGTTGCGAGCAATGTTTTCTCAACTCAGCATTAATAGTGACGGTAGTTTATTGGCTGGGTTGAATGTCAAATCGATGTTGCTTGATCAGATTAGAGAAGCACATTTAGTTGATACCAAATTGGCGGCAAAAAGAGGAATGGTTCAAAATGGCTCGATCAAAAGTTTCAGTATTGATGATAGTGATTGTCTGAGATTTCGTAAATGAATCCGTATTTCTGAGATCATTGAATTAAAAGAATTGTTACTTCGTGAAGCTTACGATAGCCCTTTTACTTTTCACTTGGGGGGAACAAAAATGTATCATGACTTACGAGAGTTGTACTTGTGGCTTAGAATGAAAAGGGAGATAGTGGAATTTATGGCTAAATGCCTAACTTGTCAACGAGCTAAGGCAAAACATCAAGTTCCCACCAGATTACTTTAGCATTTTTCGATTCCTGAGTGGAAATGGGAACCCATAATGATGGATTTCATAATGGGATTGTCAGTATCGTTGAGCAAGAAAAATGTTGTTTTGGTGATAGTTGATCGACCTACAAAGTTGGGCCATTTTATTGTAGTTAGAATGGCTTAGTCACTTCAAAAGTTAGTTGAAGTCTACATTCGAGAAATTGTCTCTGATTGGGATCCCCGGTTCACTTCGAGATTCTCGTACCTATGTCAATTATCTCTGATCAGGATCCTCGATTCACTTCGAGATTTTGGAAACAACTACACAAGTCTCCAGGTACGAGATTTGATTTTAGCACCGTCTTTCACCCGCATACGGATGGACAATCTGAGCTTGTTAATTAGATTTTAAAAGATATGCTTAAAGCTTGTGTAATTGATTTTGAATCAGGTTGGGAATGTTATTTACCTTTGGCTGAATTTTTGTACAATAATAGTTTCCAATCGAGTATTCAAATAACTCCATATGAAGCTTTATATGGTCATAGGTGTCGAACACATGTTTGCTAGGCAAAATTATGTGAGAAAATTTTGTTTGGACCGTAATTGAGTCAATAAACAGAAGATAAAATTAGGATGATCCGTGATAGATTGAAAATAGCTTTCGATAGATAGAAATCGTACACATATTTGAAATGAAGAAACATCGAGTTTGCTGTAGGTGATATAATATTTGTAAAAGTAACCCCGTGGAAGAAAATTTTACGATTTGGTTGAAAATGGATATTGAGTCCTCGTTTTATTAGACCGTATTGATGTGAGCTCGGTTACGAGTTGTTCATGATTTAATTTGCCCGATCATCTAAATAGGTACTCTCTCTCAAAATATGGTGAAAATATAAAGGAAAATAAAAAAATAAAGGATTAATTTAAGGATGGATAAGGAAGATCACCACACTTTGGGATGGTGAACAAAGTGATAAGATCGGTTTGAACTCCACAAGAACAAATTTCATGATAAGTTCGAAAGTTCTTAAAGAACAAAGAGCTTAACTCAAATAAGTGTATATCAAATGGTTTAACCTTACAACAATGAGCTAATCGAAATATATATAAGAAACAAACCAGGTAGATGAATGGCCAACATTCGGCTATAAATGATGTTCTAGAACTTTACTTAGCAATTAAAATGTAATAATGTTTTCTCTTCAACCGAACAACCAAAAGAGGTCTCATAAATTCGTTCATGCTTGCTTGATTATTAAGGAAATCACCAACAAACACATTCAACTCCTTTTGTGGACAGTGACAATCATTTGTTGCATGGAAAAAGTCAAAATTTAGTTGCCAACTTAAATGGTGTAATTAAGATGTAACTCTTTGACTGAATAGTCACTTTCAAAGCCCACATGATCAACCACTTTAAGTGTGAACACAATTGATGCTCTTGCAAACTAAACAGCCTTATGGTGCGAAAACACTTTATTCATTTTGTCAAAAACGAGCAGCCCTTTGGAGCTCAAATAGGATGGCCATTAATCCTCTCTTAGGACAAATTAAACAAACATTAGGACACCTTAAATATAATAATGAAGTTGTAATAATTGTTTGGACAGAATTTATCACGTTTAAGACACATTAAACATGCTTAAGACACATCTAAAAGGTGTAATAACAAAGACATATTAAAATGTTGTAAAAAATAAACTTAATTAAACAAAAGCTGTGGAATAAAATAAATTATTTAAGATATCCGATTTTGGGCCTTAAGAGCCCACAAACGCCACTTTAAGTTTCTCATTGTAACATCCCAAAATTGGCCTAGATGTTATGGCTAGATTGAGAAGGCTACATTAGCCACCGAAATGGCTAAGCTAACTTACGTTACTTCTGAAAACCTAAAATAAACTCATTTTAGAGAAAATCGTAGTTGTACTTTGAGTTAGCTTAAAAGCATTCATTCATTAGGTCCTGTATACTTAGGATTCATTTTCTTGTTGATAGTGTTGTTTTAAAAAAACCGTTTGCTTGTCATTCTTCTTTAAAAAAAAACTCGATGTTAAACTAATGCAGTGGAAAAACCATTTTTTAAGTCATTTTGGAAACTTAGTTGCCTTATCGATTTCTTTTTTAAAAACGGTTCCTTTGCAATGCAGCGGAAACTAGGGAACAATATCAAATTTTACTTAAGCTCGATATCA
>CM025153.1:16445188-16458429 GCA_013467495.1 Gossypium gossypioides
GTGTTCCTTTTATTAAATTCTTAAAGTTAATGAACTTTGTTGATACAAAAATCAGTAGAAGTAAAGATAAGGTCCCAAAACGGGAGAAAGTGGTATCCTCTTGTTTTTTAGAGAAAAATGGAAAGAGAAGCAGGAGTCCCTTATTTTGGGTTTAGGGTTTCCTTTTATTATATCGGGTCGAGTTATTTTTTATTTTATTATAAATATATAATAATTTGTCCCCCATCTTGTCGAATAAGAGTTATAAAGTGACTCTTCTAAGACAAGCTTACACTTATAGCGTGTTTAATTTGGGGCTTACAATATAAGTTTTAACTTGGGATTTTATTGAACAAATTTTGTTATCCGATAGTGTGGAACAAGAGTCAAGAATTGTAATGCAGAATACTATGAACTGTATTTCTTGTAAGAAAAGATTTCGTAAATCAGCGAACTCAAAGAGAATTATTTGATATCAGTTTCGATCTTATATCAGCGAGCTGTTCGGAGGCTACGATCTTAAATCATCAATCCTTATTAATATCAACTACGATCTTAAATCAGCAAGTTGTGAGAAGCTACGATCTTAAATCAACTAACTGAAATAGTTGGATGTTGCGATTTTAAATCAACTAACCTCTATAATATGAGCTGGGAACATAGGTCTGCGAGCTGTTTTGGAGGTCGTGATATAAATTGGTGAGCCTTTAGAATATCAACTGGGAAATATGTCCGCGAGCTATTCTGGAGGTCGCAATATTAAACTGGTGAGCCTTTAGGATATCAGCTGGGAAGTAGGCCCGTGAGCTATTTTATACTTGGGAAAATTTTCAAAAATAATTAACAATATGGATTTGAGGGCTGCGGCATTGGACTTGCGAGCCTTAAGTTGACATATGGGAGCTTTTAACTCTTGCTAACTGTGTTGGAGGCTACGGTTTTGAACTTGCTAGCCTTAGTTTGGCAGCGGAGAGCTTTTAACTCTCACTAACTGTGCTAGAGGCTGTGCTTTTAAACCTACGAGCCTTAGCTTAATACTGGGAGTTTTTAACTCTCGCTAACTGTGTTTGAGGATGTGGTTTTGATCCTACGAGCCTTAATATGATAGTTGGGAGTTTGTAACTTTTGCTAACTGTGTTGGAGGTTGTAGTTTTAATCCTGCAAACCTTAATATGACATTTGGGAGTTTGTAACTCTCGTTAACTATGTTGGAGGCTACAACTTTGATCTTGCGAGCCTTAATGTAACAGCTGGGAGTTTGCAACTCTCGCTAACTGTGTTGGAGGCTGCAGTTTTGATCCTGCGAGCCTTAATGTAACAACTAGGAGTTTGCAACTCTCACTAACTATGTTAGAGGTTGCGGTTTTGATCTTGTGAGCCTTAATATGATAGCTGACAGTTTGTAACTCTCGCTAATTGTGTTGGAGGCTGCGATTTTGATCCTGCGAGCCTTAATGTAACAGCTAGGAGTTTGTAACTATTTTGGAGGTTGCGATTTTAATCCTGCGAGCCTTAATATGACAATTGGGAGCCTTAATATGATAACTGGGAGTTTGTAACTCTCACTAACTCTGTTGGAGGCTACGATTTTAATCCTGCAAGCCTTATTATGATAGTTGGGAGTTTGTAACTCTCGCTAACTATTTTGGAGGTTACAAATTTAATCCTGCAAGCCTTAATATAATAGTTGGGAGTTTGTGACTCTCGCTAACTGTGTTGGAGGATGCAATTTTGATCTTACGAGCCTTAATATGATAGTTAGGAGTTTGTAACCCTCGCTAATTGTGTTGGAGGCTGCGGTTTTAATCCTGTGAGCCTTAATATAGTAGTTGGGAGTTTGTAAATTTTGTTAACTGTGTTGGAGGTTGCGGTTTTGATCCTGCGAGCCTTAATGTGACAGCTAGGAGTTTGCAACTTTTGCTAACTGTGTTGGAGGCTACGATTTTGATCCTGTGAGCCTTAATGTGACAGTTGGGAATTTACAACAATCGCTAGCTGTGTTAGAGGCTGTGGTTTTGATCCTGCGAGCCTTAATATGGCAATTAGGAGTTTGTAACTCTCGCTAACTGTGTTGGAGGCTGGGATTTTAATACTGCGAGTCTTAATATGACACTTGGGAGTTTGTAACTCTCTCTAACTGTGTTAGAGGTTGCAGTTTTAATACTGCAAGCCTTAATATGACAATTGGGAGCCTTAATATGACAGCAGGGAGTTTGTAACTCTCACTAATTGTGTTGAAGGTTACGATTTTAATCCTACGAGCCTTAATGTGACAGTTGAACGTTTGTCACTCTCGCTAACTGTGTTGGAGTCAATGATTTTGATCTTACGAGCCTTAATGTGACAGTTGGGAGTTTGCAACTCTCGCTAACTGTGTTAGAGGCTGGGATTTTGATCCTGCGAGCCTTAATTTGACAACTAGAAGTTTGTAACTCTCGCTAATTGTGTTAGGCTATGGTTTTAATCATACGAGCCTTAATATGACATTTAGGAGTTTGTAACTCTCGTTAACTATGTTAGAGGCTGTGGTATTGAACTTACGAGCTTTTGTAATATTACTTGCAAGAATAAAAAATTATGCCTACGAAGAGAGAATTAGTGCAATGCAAAACTAAGGCAATCATATTAAATACAATACAATTGCATAGTGATCATCTCTCATAGAATGAAACTTAACTCACACTTACAAATGTCTACTATTTTCTGAGTTCTGACATCTTTTAGAATGCTTTGTCCAATATTTTGAATTCTATATTTCCAAGCTGAAAGAACATATGAGGAGCTACTTTTTTTTTTACATATTTTCTGTCTTCTAATTAATACATGCACGGAAACAATTGAAGTGCATTTGAGTTCATCAAGTGGACCAAACTCCAAGCTGCCCGTTTCGAAAGATGATCCAATTTAATTTCCCATCGAGCCTATAACGTATGCTAGATCCAAGAAGCTTAAAGAGGCGATGATGGGTCTGATTCAGCAAATTTGGGCTAAACATGAGAACTCCAATTCCTATTGGACACAAGATAACGTTCCAAGTCTATCAGCGTTTTTCATGTGGCAGTTTATTTAATTTGAACTAATGTTTCAGTTTTAATTATCTTTGTGTTTGTTAAATATATCTTTATTTAATGTTTTGCATTATTAAGTGTTTTGTGGGATAAATTCATATTTGATTAATGTCTTGCATTAATACATTTGCATCTTTACAAACTTGCATTAAGTGTCTTGTTTAAAAAATGCATCTTTGTTTAATGTTTTGCATTAATACACTAGCATCCTTTAATACCTGCATTATGTGTTCTTTATATTAAATAAGTCATGCATTAAAATATCTCATTTTGTTAATAAAGTTTAAGTATGGTTTAAGTTGAATGTTTATTTAGTTCTTGTGCATGAGTGTTATTAAATATGTTATTTTTATGAGTGTTTTAAGTTATTGTTTAATGCTTAAATATCTATTTTGCAGGTGACTTTTCATATGATTAAAGACTTTTCAAGTTCGATGGTTTCAAAGCTTTTAAAAGAACATTATGGAGATTGTTTAATGGACCAAAGGAGACTCTTCAAGTTTGAACGTTTTTGGAGTCTTAAATTTTCATCATGATGCCATTTAAGAGGATGTTACACAAGCTTTTATAATTTGGTTTCAAGGGAGCTGAAGGGACAACAATTAAACATATTAAGGGCACATTAAGTCTTCATTAAGGAGAACTAGCATGCCTTTTCAACTACAAGATTCCAATGAAGAGACATGACTCATTGGCTTCCTTAAAAGAGTTAAAAAACAAAATTAGTGCTTGTAATAATACGAGTTAATGGTCGAATATGAAAAGTCTCACATAGGCATTTGAATAGTCACAAAAGTGCCTATAAATATCCTGTAAACAAAACTTTGATTGGCTAATGAATATTTCTGAGTTTTGTGTGAGAATTTTATCTCTTTGTTCTTGGTCTAACTTACCTAGACTTATCAAGGTTCTCCTTGTGGCGTCAAACCCTTTCTTTTTGAACTTATCACTTCCAATCCTTATTTCTGAAGTGTGGCAGTTTAACATACTGTTACGTTCCTATTTTGGTAAATAGTGGGTCACTGTTTACTTTTTTTTCTTCAAAGATTTGTTCGTTGTTTCACTTTATAGAAATTGGGTCACGATCTGTTATATCGTGGGTTTATTTCTAAGTGTTTGATTCGTGCAAGTCATTCATCCAACCTACTTTTCGTCATTTTCATTTACCAAGTTTCCATTATCCACAAATTCACCCTGAATGCTAAATCGAGACGATACATAATTAGACGGTTGGGAAATCTAGCGTATTGTAATCGAATTCACGAATACAATCATGCATCATTTGGTATCAGAGCTACAAAAATCTAACCAGGTATCGTATTAGAAGTTTCAAATAAAAAAGTTTAAAAAATTGAAAAAAATTTAAAGTAAAAAAAATTAAAATTAAAAAAAATTTCAATTCATATTTTGGGTTACATCTTATAATTTTCGACAAATTCTTACACTATTAAAATATTATTTTTTTGATCACAAACAAATTGCCTATCTTATGTTTTTGAACCTATCTTACCTCATATCAACCGTTTGTTTCTAACCGATTGTTGCAAGTGATCCTTGTTCAGGTCTTAACTAGTTCGATCCAGAACTTTGAGAAGAACTTGAGTGGAAAAAGGCAAGAGTGGTGAGATTAAAAGAGTGAGGAAAAGCCAAAATTGAGAGAAATAAGAGCGTAGTGAATTTTTTTTTCCAAGAGGNNTTTGTAAGGATTTTGAATTTGGAGAGGTTCATATTCTATTTAATTCTTCTTTTGTTTTCTAATCATTTACTGAAATCATGTCCCAAGAACTTTTCGAGTTGGAATTGCAAAATTTGTTGAAAGATATGTGAAGGATTGTGTGACCTGAAGTGGAGCAAATACAAAAAAGAATAGATCGTATAGAAGGAAGATCACCACAGAGGCAATCGACTAACGATTCATTTAGAAGAGGGCCACATTTTGATTGCTATTCTTCAAGGAATTCAAGTTGGAGAAGAGTAGATTCCAAGTCTGAAGTTTCCCGAGGTAACAAGCATAGTAGTACACAAATTAATTACATAGATGATACCTCATGCGTTCCAAAGTATTCACCCATGATTTTGCAATAAAAAATATATGAACATGCTTCAAATGACCATCATTCCTTTCGTACCCAAAGAAAGTCCAACTATTCAAATACTTACGTCTCAACATCATTTTGTAAGGATCAAGATCAGTTGGTAAAAGATGCAAAAATTCGATAGTTTGAAAGAAAAGAAAGGAAAAAGTTGTTGATGAGAGAAAATGAAAGAAAAATAAAAGAGTTTGAGAGAAAAAGAAAAGAAATTGAAGAAGAAAAAATGAGAAAAAAAAAGAAATTGAGAAAAGAGAGAGAGAAGAATTTTTTATGAAAGAAAATGAAAGAAAAGTAAAGGAGATTGAGAGAAGAAAAAAATAAGGGAAAAATAAAAAGAAATAAAGAGAGAGTGTGTGAAAACTGAAAGTGTGAGAAAAAAAAAGAAAAATCAAATGAAAAAGAAATTGAAATAAAGAATGAGAGTGAGTTTTCAAAAATAAAAGAAAGTTTGGAAAAATATAGTGAAAAAGAAGAGAGCGTTCAAACAAAGGTAAGGACTATTTTTGTTAACCCACATACGAGTTTGCCTTTTGATTTCTCTTCATTTTAGGTTTAAAAAATTCCACACGTGGACGAATTCTAACTTCACTACTTTTCTGACGTAAGGCAATTCCAATTGATTAAGAAAGGTAAGTTGGAAAGTGAAAATGTCCATCCAATTCATGAAGGTAAGCAAGGTGAGGAAACTTTTGAGATTCAACCAAATTGGTATTCTTTGAATTTCGATGATAAATTTGCTAATGGTGTTGTTTTCAAAGGTTCTCTTTATCATGTTCCATCTTGTCCTTATTCTTTGAAAGATGTTGATGAATTTGTCTTCAATAGCATGTTAAGACAATTCCGTCATGACGTACCTTGTGCTGGATTAAGTGATATTAAACCACAATTTCATGTATTATTGATGTCTTTTGTTCAACCAATTAGATTTTTATAATAATAAAGTTTTTTCACATAAAATGCTTAATATGTTTGATTATGATGGTTATGCGAATTCTTTAAATCAATGTGAGAAAATTTTGTGGATATCTCTGCCTATTCGAAGGAATTTTGAGAGTTTTGATTGTTTGAACATACCTAAGCCTAAATCTTATTTGTTTAACATTTGTAAATTATTTCTGAAAGAAAAGTTTTTCTTGTATTCATAAACAAGTGGTCAAAACTATGTGTTTAAACCTGGAGCATGTTTTCCTAAGTCATTGTTGAGAGAAGGTGAGCATCATGATTTTGTTTTGCATAGATGTGTTGGTCATTTTCGTTTGCTCCATGTTTTATCATTATTTTTGAAAACAAAATGATACGAAATCACCCAAGGACTCAGTCGACTCCATTCGAGACCCAATTGAGCTACCTTTTGGACCAATCACTCAAGCCCGAGCCAAACAGTTCAAAGAATCAATCTCGACTATAGTCAAAAGACTGTGGGAGGGAGCTACAAAGGAGGGCTTCGTCAATCATGAATTAGATGATTTAGCGAGGGACATCTACAATTTATTTGAAGCTGAATTCAACTTAGCTAGCTAACTCAGCTGCTAAGACTTAGACATTTTTTATTTATGATAATTATATTAATTTTGTTTAAGTTTCTTACAGCTTTAATTACATGTTTGTTTGTTTTGTTTATTATGTATGTACTAGTTAGGACGACACTAATGCATGTTTAATTCAGACCTATTAAAAATGTTCATTTTCTGACAGACTTAATGCATGATTAGCAAGTCAGCCTTCTTAATGGTGTCCTAGTCTGTTACATATTTATTTTTGTTCAATGTCTTATTGAAGCTATAACCGTGTTTTTAAATGTGTCTTAACAGGTTGCTGGAATGGGCGGCGAGACATTCATCTATGTAGATGAACATACATTCATGTATCTTGCGGATACATTGAAACTATTTAATGAAGGGCTATGCACCCGATTGTGCATGTATCTTGGAGCTACATGGTGCATCATTTAGCCGACTTTTCATGAAACAAATAGCCACACCCAAGAGACCATTTAGTTCTAGACTTTCAAACTCAAAGGCTTTCCAAATTTGAGTGTTCACACCTATGACCATTTCGGTGCCCCCATCTTCATTTATTTGCTGTTCATGCATTCGACATATTAAGGCAGTATCTCAGCTATTAAACACCTTTGGCTAAGCATGCATGTACGTACAAAGGGGGAAGAAAGTAACCATTCGGCTAGTACATGAACCGCACCAAGGGGGACGAAAGTGACCATTTGACTAGTGCATGAATCTGCCAAATTCAAGAACTAATTTTAATGCTTCAAGTGTGAATATTTTTATTGTTATGTGAACACCTAGATGCCAAATTTGAGTGGTCATTCTTAATGCCTATATATAGAGCTTGTACAAAACGTTGAAGGACACTTTTGAATCTTTATGAAATATATATTTGTGAGTTATTCACTCTCATTATTCTTCGAGATTCAATTTGACTTATCTAGTTAACAAGTGGCGTCAAACTTGTTTCTTTCTTGAACTTATCACTCTTCCGAGTGTGGCGTTCACCTATATAACGATTGGTTCCTATCTTGCTAGATAGTGGGTCACGGTTTATCCAACTATCCATCTACCACCTTAAAATATATAAGAATCGAGTTCCTAATTTCTATTACGGGTTCACTCTTGTTTTAAGTTTACTATCCATCCTTTCCAATAACTTTACTTTGTTTTGTTCTTTTTTTTTAAAACCATCTTTTACTTAAAAAATGCTAGTTTGTTCAACAAAGCCAAACTACTTAATTTAACGATTGGGAAACTTACGACTCGGGTTCAATCATGAATACGAGTTCGTATCATTTGGTATTAGAGCTAGTTAAATTAAGTACGTTTTTATACTCTCGAGTTTTTAAAAAAAGGTTTAAATTAAAAAAATCGAATTAAAAAAAGGTACTGTTGCAAAATACGATATTGCCAATTGAAAAAAAATATATACAAAAAGTGGGAGTTCGATCCTTTGTGTATTACAAAGAAAGAAAGCTAGCCTGCAAAATTTTTTTTATTTTTCCTGATTGTGAAACCGTTTGTCTTTAAATACCTATTTGAAACCAATCCACAAGTTTGCTAATAAGTCTAAGGTAATCTCCAAGAACTTTGAGAGGTAAAAGGCACGAGCGAAGAATTCATCAAGAGGTAAAAGCCAACATTTGAGTGAAACACGAGTAGAGTGTAATCTTTTTCTTTCTTCCTTTGTGAGCGAAATAAGTGAGGTTTGAAGTGAGCCTTTTACTAAAATGTCAAAAAGTCCTGAACGTCGTGCTATGGGTGGAGGCGCATCCAATGCTATCGAGGGTGGTGGCATGCGACCTATAAGAAATGTACCCGCAGAGGGAGTTCCTAATTTGCAAGTACAAGCTATAATTAGAGAAATGACTCGTTTGTTTCAAACACAATTTGACTCAATCCAAGAGTAATTTGAACCAATGTAAGAACGATTGGACCGGATCGAGAAGAGAACTCAACGCGAGCAAACTCCTCTAAATTCGAGAAGAGAAAAGGGTCGACATCGGCAACATGATAATGATCTCTACGAGCCTAGCGATGTGGAGAGTGACCAAGCCTCCAATCAAAGCGAACAACGGAGAGGTCAAAGAAACCGAGGTCCAAGAGATCGAGAACAAGTCGATAATAACTTGAAAAACATCAAGATGACTATTCTTACTTTCTAAGGACGGACCAACCCTGAAGCCTATTTAGAGTGGGAGAAAAAGGTTGAATTGGTGTTCGAGTGTCACAATTACTCTGAAAGCAAGAAAGTAAAGCTTGTCACGATCGAGTTTTCTGATTACGCCATCATTTGGTGGGATCAGTTAATTATGAGTCGATGACGAAACGGAGAGCGTCCGATGTCTATGTGGGCAGAAATGAAGGCTATCATGCGCAAGCGATTCATTCCGGCCTATTACCATCGAGAACTCTACCAAAAGCTTCAAAGCTTAACTCAAGGCAATCGAAGTGTCGAGGACTATTATAAAGAGATGGAGGTGGCCATGATTTGAGTCGATATGGAGAAAGACCGAGAGGTTACCATGGTACGATTTTTACTGGTCTCAACCGAGACATAGCCAACATTGTGGAGCTACATCATTATGTTGAGGTCATTGACATGGTCCACATGGCCATTAAAGTTGAGAAGCAACTTAAGAGAAAAGGTATTTCCCGATCCTTTCCCATCACTTCCTCAACAACAAAGTGGGGACAAGGAGCTAGCAAAAGAGAAGCCCCAATTCAAACCAAGGAAGCAAGTGGAACTGCAAAGCCTAATAAGCCTAGTGGTGAAACAAGCAAAGGCAAGATGGAAGTTGTTCCTAGTCGGTCTCAAGACATTAAGTGCTTTAGATGTCTTGGACGAGGACACATAGCGAGCCAATACCCCATTCAAAGTGCTATGTTTATGCGGGAAGATGGCAAAATTGAGTTCGAGAATGAACATGAGGACGAGGCCAATGAATCATCCAACAACGAGTAGGACTTAAAACATGCTGAAAATGGTGAAATCCTTGTCATAAAACGAAGCCTAAGAATCCCCTTCGTTACATGATTTCTTCTTCATATAGATAGATATAGGATCTAAGGGGTAATTACTTAGAAGTACATTTTGTACAACAGCCCTTTCTATCTGATAGAAAAGGATCCCATGATCCTGAACTGATCTTACTTGGGATCGTAAATCCCAAGTTTGTCTATGAGGAGCAGATCTAATTGTATTAGTGTCTATAATTGATTTCTTCTGTGTAATACTAATCGATAGGGCCCCATTGGTAAGTGCTACAAGATCTTATGCATTGGAACCCACGGTTATGAACCCGAATCCATTAGTATGAAACATTTTCTTTTCCAAGTGAAATCCTCTAGTATATGAAAGAGTGAAAAAGTGCTTTCGTTGTTGTGGAATAAGAAGCCTTCGTATCTTAATACATGTATTTAATATACTCGGGCAGCAAAGGGAGAATATCTTCCACACACGTTGCCAAGTACAAGGAAAAGTTTGTTCTATCATTATTGTTAGAGGTAGTTGCACCAATGTGGCCAACACGATGATGGTGGAGAAGCTTGGCCTAACTACTACCAAGCATCCACAGCTTTATAAGCTACAATGGCTTAATGACGGCAGAGAGTCAAAGGTGACCAAACAAGTACTTATTGCTTTCTCTATTGGAAAATATCAAGACGAAGTATTAAGTGACGTGGTGCCTATGCATGCCGGACATCTTCTGCTTGGACGGCCCTGGCAATTTGACCGGAGGTTTATCCATGACGAATACACCAACTGATATACATTCAAGCATTTGGGTAGAACAGTGATATTAGCCCCACTCATGTCGAAACAAGTCTGTGAAGATCAACTCAAGATGAAAGCTTCTGTTGAAAAGTCGAGAGAAAATGAACAAGAGAAAAAGAATGAAAAAGAATAAGAAAAGAACAATGAAAAAGAATAAGAAAAGAGTTCAGAAAAAAAAAAGAAAGGAAAAGGAGAGCTGAAAATGAGTGAGAAAAAATAAACTGTGATACAAAAAGAAAAAGAGAAAAAAAAGAGATGATGAAGTTGAGAGAAGAAATTTCTTTGTAAAAGAGAGAGAAGCCCGAAAATCATTTTTATCAAAACAGCCCTTGTTTGTACTTATGTACAAAGAGAGCTTGTTAGGGACTAACGATTTTGATATAAACCTTCTTTCTTCTATTTTATCTTTGTTACAAGAATTTAGAGATGTTTTTCCAGAAGAAATCCCGAGTGGATTGCCACTAATTCGCGGGATGGAACATCAAATTGATTTAGTGTCGGGAGCTGCTATTCTGAATCGGCCTGCCTACCGAAGTAATCCCAAGGAGACAAAAGAACTTCAAAGACAAGTGAACGAGCTACTCGAAAAAGGCTATGTGCGTGAAAACCTAAGTCCCTGTGTCGTTCCTGTTCTTTTGGTTCCTAAAAAAGATGGAACGTGGCGAATGTGTGTGGATTGCCGAGCTATCAACAAAATTACTATCAAGTACCGGCATCCAATTTCGCGTTTAGACGACATGCTAGATGAGCTTAGTGGAGCCCAGCTATTTTCTAATATTGATATTAAAAGTGGCTACCATCAAATACGAATGTGCGAGGGAGACGAATGGAATATCGCATTCAAGACTAAGCATGGGCTGTACGAATGGCTAGTTATGCCATTTGGCTTAACTAATGCCCCGAGTACTTTTATGAGGCTCATGAACCATATCCTTCGCTTGTTTATCGGTAGATTTTGCGTAGTATACTTTGACAATATTTTAGTTTTTAGCAAATCTCTAGAAGAACATTTGAAAAATTTAAAAGCTATTTTTGGAAGTTTTGAGAAAAGAAACTTTATATGCAAACCTTAAGAAATGTTCATTTTGTACTGATAAGATTGTTTTCTTAGGTTTTGTAGCTAGCTCGGAAGGTCTTGAGGTAGACCAAGACAAGGTGAAAGCGATCCAAGAATGGCCCCGACCGACGAATCTTTCTCAAGTGAGGAGCTTCCATGGTTTAGCCAGCTTCTATAGACGGTTCGTGCCCAACTTTAGCTTAGTGGTTGCTCCTTTGACTGGGGTAATATGTAAAAATTCTAGTTTTATTTGGGGTGATGAGCAAGAACAAGCTTTTCTGAAAATTAAGGATTGTTTAACCCATGCTCCTTTGCTATCTTTACCTAATTTTGACAAAACTTTCGAGTTGGAGTGTGATGCTTCAGGTATAGGGATTGGAGCGGTGCTAACATAAAATGGACACCCCATTGCTTACTTTAGCGAAAAGCTCAATGGTGCTACTTTAAATTACCCGACTTATGATAAGGAATTATATGCTCTAATTCGGGCCCTAGAGGCTTGGCAACATTATTTGTGGCCCAAAGAGTTCGTAATTCACACCGATCATGAGGCATTGAAGCATCAATAAGACAAATATATGGACTGACTTATCTATGGAATTTGTATTAGAACTTCCTAGGAGTAAAAACAGAAAAGATTCTATTTTTTTTGTCGTTGATAGGTTCTCTAAAATGGCTCATTTCATAGCTTGCCATAAAACTGATGACACTGTGAATGTAGCTAATTTGTTATTCAAAGAAGTGGTTCGATTACATGGCATGCCAAGAACCATCGTGTCAGACTGCAACGCAAAATTTCTTAGTCATTTTTGAAGAACTTTGTAGGGACGGTTAGGCACCAAGTTGTTTTCCATAACCTGCCACCCCCAAACGGATGGCCAAACCGAAGTCATCAATAGAATCCTATCTTCTTTACTCTGAGCAATCATTCGAAAAAATTTAAAGATGTGGGAAGAGTGTTTACCTCACATTGAGTTTGCGTACAATTAAACTGTTCATTCAGCTACAGAACACTCTCCCTTTGAAATGGTTTATGGCTTTAATCCATTAACGCAGCTTGACCTAATTCCTTTGTCTTCTAATCAACTTGTGAATGTAGATGGAAAGCGTAAAGCTGAATATGTGAAACAATTACATCGGAAGGTGAGGGAAAATATTGAAAAGAGGATCGAGGAATATGTACAAAAAGCCAACAAGAGGTGAATGAGCGTTGTTTTTTAGCCGGACGACTGGGTTTGGGTTCATATGCGCAAAGAAAGGTTCCCCGCGCAAAGGAGGTCCAAGTTACTTTCGAGAGGAGATGGCCCGTTTCAAGTCCTAGAACGAATTAATGAAAACTCTTATAAATTGGACTTACCAGGTGAGTACAATATTAGTGCAAGTTTTAACATATCTGACTTTTCTCCTTTTGACGTAGGCGACAATTTGAGGACAAATCGCCTTGAAGAGGGGGGATGATACGAACTCACCCTAAGACTCAACTGACTCCATTCAAGACCCAATTGAGCTACCTTTTGGACCAATCACTTGAGCCCGAGCCAAACAGTTCAAAGAATCAATCTCGGCTATGGTCAAACGAGTGTGGGAGGGAGCTACAAAGGAGGGCTTCGTCAATAATGAATAAGATGATTCAGCGAGGGACATCTACAATTTATTTGAAGCTAAATTCAACTTAGCTAGCTAACTCAACTGCTAAGACTTAGACATTTTTTATTTATGATAATTATATTAATTTTGTTTAAGTTTCTTACAGCTTTA
>CM025153.1:16502084-16525123 GCA_013467495.1 Gossypium gossypioides
TTTAAAAATTAAGTATATAATGAAATTTGAATTTAAAATATATTTATCTTCAACATTTTACTTTTATTTATATTATTTTTCGCAATCATCAATAATATTTAAAAGCAGTCAGTAATTGTTGAAATTCAAGTTAAGTAGAGGTAAGATAAAAAAGAATAAAAGAGAAGGTAAAATATAAATAATATAAACAAATATTAAATACCCTATCAATTTCATTTGGCATCACATATTCAGATAATAAGAATATTTTCCAATCGGTGGTTTATTATTGTTATTATTATTATGTCACGGGTGATGACGAGGCATGGTGGGGTACAAGGATTACTTTGTCAACACGTCACTAATTCCAATGCGTGGACTTGTCCATGAGGGCACTTGGGATTTTCTTTTTCTTGTCATAAAGTGTGGAATTCATTCAAAGAAAGTCGATCACTAGATTGTTTTGAGTTGAATGGCTAATAAGGTGGGACAACCAGCTATCCAGTGACCCATTTCATTTTGTAGATCTAACAACATGATTATGAAGATAGAAAGATCTAGGAAAAACCTTCTTTATTGAATAAACTCTCATACTGATACTACTATGCTAACCTTCATATTTAATGCAGTGAATGATAACTAAAAACATTTAATAATAGTTAACTATTTTATCAGTTACCTGCAACTAACAACCCTGACTGCTAACAACCCTGACAATTTCTTTTCTTATTCCATAACATTCTTCCTGCATGGGATCTCTTGTCTTCTGCTACTATCATGCACTTGATCACTCTTATTAAAAAATCCAGCAGACAAAAGTTTTGTAAGGATGTTAGCAACTTGGTCTTGGCTTGGAACATGACCTATTTGTAGTGTCCCTGCAGCAATCTTTTCCCTGACAAAGAACAAGTCCAATTCGATGTGTTTGAACTTTGAGTGTAAAAATGGGTTTGCTGCAACAGAAATAGCACCAGAACTATCACACCAGAGTACTAACATGTTGGTAACATCCACATGTAGTTCATTTAGCAAAGCTCGCAACCAAATCAACTCTGTAGTGCCATGAGCCAAGCTTCTGTATTCGGCTTCTGCTGTTGACCTAGAAACCACTTGTTGCTTCCTTGAGCTCCACGAAATCGAATTCCCACCAAGAAATACACAAAATCTGGTAGTTGATCTTCTATCATTAACATCAGTTCCCCAGTTCGCATCTGAATATGCTTGTAAACACAACTTGGGAGCTAGAGTAAACAACAACCCATGGTCCATAGTGTTTTGTAAATACCTTTAAATCCTTTTAACAACCTTAAAATCAAGATCAAGTGGCTTATGCTTGAATTGACAAACTTTGCTCATGGTAAAAGCTATATACGACCGTGTGATTACAATATATTGTAATGCAACCATAATGCTCCTATAGAGAGACTCATCTTCCATGAGGCTTCTAACATGGGCTGAAAAATTGCATGTTGTGACCATTGGGGTAGGTGATCCTTTAGATTTATTCATCATACTTCTTTGAAGTAAATCGAGGCTATACTTTCTTTGATTAAAAAAGAAACCCTTTGGAGTGTAGGTTACCTCGATTCCTAGAAAGTAGCTTAACTTCCCTAAATCTTTGAGTGCAAATTGGGAGTTCAAAAAATAAACAAACTCATCCATAAGTCGTGTGTTGTTTCCAATGATGATGATATCGTCTACATAGACCAGCACATAGATAAAAATAGTGCCAAACTGTTGAACACACAAAGATGCATCGGACTTGGATACCACAAACTTGGCAGTCACCAAATATTCCTTTAGCTTGCGAAACCAAGCTCTAAGGGCTTGTTTAAGACCATATAAAGCTTTCCTCAACTTGCAAACTAGTTGTTGACCATCACAATGTTTCTCAAACCCTGGTGGCTGCAGCATATAAATGTCCTCAATTAAGTCACCATTTAAAAACACATTATTTATATCAACTTGTCTGAGAGGCCATCCAAATGTAACAGCCAACACGATGACCACCCTGATTGTTGTAGGCTTGACAACGGGGCTAAAAGTCTCCTAGAAATCGGTACATGTCTGTTGAGAATAACCCTGAACTACCAATTTCCCTTTATATCAAGCAATAGGCCCATCGACATTCTTTTTCACTTTGTAAATCCACTTACACCCTACTACACATCTATCTAGAGGTAGTGGAACTAAATCCTAGGTCCGATTTTGAATCAACGCGTCAAATTCCTATTGAGCTGCTTTTGTCCATGCTTCGCTTTGAAAAGCTTCTTCAATAGTCAACGGTTCTTTGTCAGCAAGCCATGTTGAAAACACTTTCGACTTGAATATCCCATTCTTCAATCTTGTCTGCATGGGATGTATATTTGAAGAAACTAGTTTGTCGAGAACAGTATTACACTAATCATCACAGTTTCAGTTTTGACTGGACCTTCACTTTGACCATTACTATTTTAAGTTGGACTAGAACCTTCATATGAAACCTCCCTATTCGTAGGAAAATTGGAGCCTTCACTGGAACTGGACTAGCACTTGAATCATCATCTTGACTAGAAGATCTGAATAAGGAAGATAACCTTTCAAGAGGCAAATAATTATTATGAGGAAAACTATTAGTGGCACATATAAGACCATCAAATGATAGAAAATAAGAGCCAGAACCTGACTGTGTTGAGAGAGCCAAAGAAAAAATGGTCTCATCGAATACAACATGATGAGACACAAAAACCTTGCCATCATCACCTAGACACTTGAAACCTTTATGATTAGAGCTAAATCCTAGAAAAGTACACCTTGTTGACCGAAACTGTAGTTTATGTTGATTGTACGGCCTTAGGTAAGGAAAACATGCACATCCAAAGACTCGAAATTGACAATAAGTTGGTTTAGCTTCATATAGCTTCTTATAAGGAGTTTATCCTTGTAATGATTTAGTTGGCAGCCGATTTATCAAGTGTACAACATGCATAAGGCATGAGACTAGTAATTCAAAGGAACTGAAGCTTGAGCCATAAGTGTAAGCCCAATTTCTACTACATGTTAATGTTTCCTCTCAGCTACCCTATTCTGTTCTAAAGTGTGAGGACAAGTAACCCGATGTTGAATGCCACTTCGAGATAGAACTATTACAAATGAGCGATACTCACCTCCCCAATCACTTTGAAAACTTTTTATGTGGCAACCAAATTGCACTTCAACATACTTTTTGAACTGAATAAAATAGCTCAAAGCTTTTAACATACTCTTGAGAAAGTATAACCACATATACCTACTGTACATATCAACAAAGGATAGATAACAGAAAAACCCATCTAATTTCATTTGTGTTGGTCCCTACAAATCTGAGACTACCAATTTAAAAGGAAAAAAATATATTGTACTAGATGAAGAAAAAGGCAGCTTGTGAGCTTTGCCTAGCTGACACGCATTACATACTTGTGACAACTTTGCTTTATTGAAATAAATATTACAACTACATAACATTTGAGTAAGAACTCTAGGACAGGGATGGACAAGACTCTTATGCCATAGTTCAACATTTGGACTTCAACATTAGACACACATGTGGAAAGTTCGAACTAAAAGCAGCTCTAGGAACACCTAAATGTTCACCAGCAGTTAAAGTGTCAAACTTGTAAAGCCCATTATGCATGTGGCCCACTAGTAACGTGATCCCTTTCTAAATATCCTTCACAAAGCAATTGAAAGGGTGAAACTCAAAATAAACCCTATTGTCCTTAGCAAATTGGCCAACTGACATCAAATTCTTGCAAATAGTTAGGACATACAAAACATTCTTAAGCTGTAAAACCCTAGAACTAGTAAATACAACAGAAGAACCTATATTGGTAATAGGATCAGACTAACCATTTCTTATCAACACCTTACTTATACATGTATATGGCATAGCATTTGTAGCATAGACATATCATTTGTCACATGATTTGTTGCTCTTGAGTCTGGATACCAAACTTGATTAGGAGGAGTGTTAAAGTAACCTCAACTATTGTTCTCAGCACATGTTTTTGAAGAGGGTTGTTTAGTGTGGGATATAGGAGCACCATAACAAGATTGCATATTAAAACATAGAGGCAATGGACCAGAATAGTTTTAAATTTTAGAACCATTTTTTATTATCGAAACATGATAGTTGACTGACATTGACTAACCCCGATCATTAGGTAATCCAGAAATTTTTTATCAAACCTATAGTAACAAGTTTATACCACATGGCCAACTTTACCGCACAACTGACATTAACGCCAAGAGCGAGTAAATCTATCTCCACGCCCCCTACCATGATAAGTACCTCTACTTCTTCCTTTATGTTTAAACCCTTGATTGTAGTTTCTTGAATAACCACTCAAAGAATCTTGCTTTGAACAATTATCACCATAATCTTTTTGTCTATTTATCAAGTTAGCCTCTATGGGCACATCGGTAACTATCTCTAACTGTCTTGTTTCACAACCGAGGAGTATCTTAGTTAACATGTCAAGAGACACGAGTCGCTGATACAACAACCTTAACAGATTCGTACTCAATCAAGAGACATGCCAAGATTATGCTGACCTATTCTTGATTAGACACCATGCTACCTACAACAATCAAACTGTCACACATATTCTTTATCTTAAAAATATATTCTTTTATAGTAAGTTGACCCTTTTTCTGATAATACAAGGCATGACATAAGCTGGATATTTTGATGCTAGACTTCGCAACAAACCTCCTTTGAATAGTCGACCACACCTCAAAACTAGTATAGCACTAGTAAGATAAACCAAAACATCATCAGTGACAGTGGACAAAAGCCAAGAAGCCAAAAGATTATCCTACTGTAGATGGATCAATAACTCAAAATTCTCAACTAATTGACCTTCTTCATTAACCAAGAATTGAGAGAGAGTATTAATTGTGCCTAGGTAATATCCTTGCAGATTATATTCTTCAAGTATCAAAAGAATTTGATGCTTCCACAGGAGAAAATTATTCTCACCTAGTTTGACAGTGTCATGCTTGAGAAAGTGTTGCATCTTCTTGGAGAAAACACAAGAAGTTAATCCTGACTCAGTATACGGAAGATGTGTCTGGCCACCTGTGTTTAAAGAACAACGTGGATTTTTAGACCCTAGAACCACCTCTGGAGCTATGAAAACCTTCTCAAACTAACTTCCTTCACAAATAAACCCTAGCTCTCGATACCATATTAGAAGATAGAAAGATCTAGGAAAACCTTCTTTATTGAATAAACTTTCATGCTGATACAACTGTGCTAACCTTCATATTTAATGTAGTGAATGATAACTGATAACATTTAATAACTGTTAACTATCTTATTAGTTAATTGTAGCTAAAAACCCTAATTGCTAACAACCCTAACAGTTTCTTTTCTTATTCTATAAGAATGATTAAAACAATTGACCCAATAAAGGAGGTATTCTCATGAGAAACTCAACCTTCATTTCATTATCTTAATAGCTTTTGAACAATCGGATTCATGTTGCCCGATTTATTAAACTATAACCTAACCTGATCGCAAGGGTTTTCAACCACAAGCGTATTTGGGGATCAAGTTTTTGCTTTGATTCCATTAATTGTATCGCCATTACTATTTCGTGCCACTGTTGCAATACATTCCATTTTTGAGCTTATAATAAAAAGATGCATCATAGTTTATCTTAACCACATTGAGAGGAGACCAATGTGCACCCCTTAGTGAGCCTCTTGAAGAACACTCTAGTTGTTGGTGATACCTTAATAAAATCAAATATTCAATTGTATTTATCTAAATTTTACTAGGTTCTTCCTTCACTCCACAAAAGAGTCCAATTATTTCTAGGGTTCTAAATGCTCCATCATACTTGAGCAAGAAGGCTTGTACTTGGGAAAGAGCCAAAATTAGGAATTTCAATGTTAAATTTTTTACCATTATGTTTCTATTGAATTAAATTTTGTACAAGTTAGGGTATAACTAATAGTTGAAGCTCTCCAATCAGCATATGTGAATGGGCAAAAAAATAAAATATGTTTTATCGACTTTGCTTAAGATCTACATCTAAAGCAACATTTGATGAGGGAGTGACGTCTTTTGGCGAGATTTTTATTGGATGTGAATGTGTTATGAATTACTCACAAAAAAAAAACACTTAATCTTTTGGGGGTGTTTTGAGTCTCCAAACAAAGCTCTAGGTCATACCACTCTATTGATGCTGAAAACTTAGTTTGATTGATTGATGATGATTGAGTTCGCTTACAAGGATGTGATACCCTTGTTTGACATTATACCTACCATTAGAGGAGAAATGTCATACCAATTTATCATGTTGTTCTTGACCACCTATGGAGATTACGAAAATGGCTTCAACTTTATCGTTCGTAAACAAAATTGAAGCAGATTCCTATTCTAGGTTCTGCTATTATCCCTAAATAGGTATCTAACAAGGGTCGAGCCTAGATATAATCATTGAGTAGATGAGACTTTGAACGAAGGTATCAAGGGTACCAATTTTCCTTTCAAATAGAATGCTTTAATCATTTCCTACATTCCATCTCAACCATTTATTAAGGAAATCATGCCACATGATAAGTTGTTCTAGGCCCATAAACATGACCTTCCTCTTCTTGCCTAACTAGGGGTTAGGAAAATAAATCCTCTACGTATCTTTTCCATTTTTGCCTCTACCTCTTAAATGAGCCTCCAAGCGTACTTGGCTAAGAAAGCTACATTAAAGACCTGAAAATCTCTAAATCCCATACCTCCCTTTTTATTTTGGATGGATATCTTATCTAATAACATCCAAGTCATTGAGTTTTTTGTAGGATCTGAACTTAATCACTATAAACAATTGAGAATAATATTCTTTTTTTTTTTTGCAAAAGGTGGAAGGAATTTTGAAACAATGCATGATATAGATGAGCTTGGAAAGAATGCTAGATTTGATAAAAACCTCTTAACATGCTTGTGTAAGAAACTTTCCCTTTCAATTTTTTACTTTATTCACCATTTCTTTAAAAAAAAAAGCAAGTGCCTTCTTTTTTCTTCAACCTCAGATGGAAGGTAAACAAAGATATTTGGTTTTCTAACATGACAGACATACCAAGATCGACAACGAATTCTTTCATTGTGACATATAAATTGGGAGAGAATAAAATGGATGATTTCTAACTATTAATAGTTTGTCCAATAACAACTTGGAATAACTCAATTACCTAGGAAATAGCTCCTACATTATTCAAGTCACTTTTGTAAAAAGCAGACAATCATCTGCAAACAAGAGTGGGAGAGTAAAGGGCATCTCAATGTAACCCGATAACCTTCAATCAACCTTGATGCTTTAACTTTATCAATATTATTCGAGAAAAAATTCATAATCAAGTTGAAAATACCTAGTGATAGAGGGTCTCTTTGGAGAAGCCCTTTTTTCAAGTGTTATATAGTGTTAATAAATTCCCCATTCATATGAATCACAATAGTAGCTATTGAGATGCAAGTCATCACTCTTTGTGTTAGAAAATAAAAAAAGCCCATTTGTGTCGATACTTTCCTTAAGAACTTCCATGAAACTTTGATATACGCTTTCACAAGATTAAGTTTAATTACCATGTTGCCTTTCTTATCCCCATTTCATCCTTTTGATAGTGTGAAAAGCCTCATGTGCCATGATGATGTTGTCTTGGATGAGTCTTCTAGGGACAAAGGCATATTGGGTTAGAGATATTGTCTCAGGTAAGATTGGTTTTAGTCTTGAAACAATAATTCTTACAATGACTTCATGGATGAAATTACAACACCCTATTAGTATTTGTAAAATCGAGAAAGATGAAAAGAGGGAAAAGAGGAAGAAAACAACGGTTATTAGTAAGGTTTCTATAGTTCTATTGCAATCGTGAGAAATTAGAAGAAAAGGGAGAAAAGTAAAAGAAAATAAATAGGAGAAGAGAGAATAATAGTTTGAATATATTTCAATCTATATACACACCCTAATACATAACCTAATTATACTAGTAGACATACATAAAAAGAACGAAAGTCAAAGATTATACACTCTAATTATGTGCTAGTTAATCCCTAAAATCTCTATAGATTAAACTTAATATTACTATCAACACTCCCCCTCAAGCTGGAGCATACAAGTCATAGGCTCCTATCTTGTTATATATGTACTCATTCTAAGGCTTCTTGAAAGTATTAGTGAGAACATTTGCTAACTAATCGTTTGAAGTAACAAAGCTGCTAGAAATACATCATGACTCGATCTTTTATCTCACAAAATGACAATTGATCTCTACATGTTTAGTTTTTTCATGAAACATTGAATTTGAAGCAATATGTAGTGTAGTTTGGTTATCACATAATTTTAACTCTTAAAGCAATTGTTTTAACCATATTAGCTCAAAAGTAGCTAGAACCATTGCTCGATATTCTACTTTTGTACTTGATCTCATCATAACATCCCGTTTCTTACTTTTCAACAATATTATATTACCCCTAAAGAGAACATAATATCCTAAAATGGGTCGTCTATCTAAAGGAGACCCAGCCCAGTCAGTGCTAAATATCCAACAATTCGTGTATTCCTATGATCTTCATATAATAGGCCTTGTTTAGTGGCATTTTTGATGTATCGAAAAAATGTATCGTTGCATTCTAGTGATTATCACAAGGATTCTAAAGGAATCGACTAACTATACTCATTGCAAAAGAGATGTCTGGTTGAGTGATGAAAGGTAATTAAGCTTTTTGACTAGTCTTTGATATTAACTAGAATCTTTTAATGACTCTACCTAGTCTGGAACGAGTTCAACATTAGGTCTATAGGTGTTTTCACAAGTTAATAGTCTAACATCCATGTTTCCTACAAAATATTCAAAGCATACTTTCTTTGAGAGATAGTTATACCTATTTTTTTATTGAGCAACCTTAATACCAAGAAAGTATTTGAACTTCTCCAAGCCTTTCATTTAGAAATGATCTAAAAGGTGTTGCTTGAGACATGAAATACCTTCATGTGTGGAAAAAAATTTGGTTTGAAAACGGTTTTCTTGAACAATGGAAAAATAAAATTTTAAAAATCGAGCCAGTTTGTGATATTTATAACAATAAACTTTTTTCAAAATCGCACTTATGTTTTGGGCTAGATGGATAGTTTTCATTCCCGGCTTTCTACTGAACAATCTTCTCCACTATTCTCATACTATGAATTGCTTCGAGTGTGGACTCGACAAATTCGAATCAAACACAAAATTAGAAATTATTTTCTTTACTTTCAGTGGGAAAGTAAAATTTTCTTTCAAATAGAAACCGATAGATTTGCAATTATTAGAAAATAAATTTATTCTAGAAAATAAATTTTCACTACTTTCTAGCAAAATAATAATATTGAAAAACTTGAGAGACTTGTGTTTCTCTATTTTCTGATGTGTGATTTGAAGCCTACCAATGCCATATATTTATAGTGAGAGTTAGGAGTATCTTGGTTGAACTGGTAGAAGCCTAATAATATTAATTTAATAGAAAAAAAGCCTAGCTCCCTATTATTTAGGAAAAAGGGTGGTAACCCTAGGTAAAAATACTAGGGTTTTTCATCCCCTTGTATTCATTACAAGGGGAATTAGGCCTCTCTTGTACTAGATCTAATTATATGTGCTTCTTGGATTTTTAACCCAGCACTTTATAATTAATTCCAACATAGTACATGGTTTTTATATTTCTAAAATTAAATATTATTTGCTAAATTAATTTCACACTTAAATAATTTTCTCAACATATACAAGATATATGCGTTTTTCGTGATTGCTGTAATGATAAAAGACTGAATTATCTTATTCACTTCACTTCACTTCGTTACGAACTCTTGCATAACAACACTTAAGCACCTGAACCAAGCTCTGGGATATTGTTTCAAGCCATAAAGATATTTACATAGCCAATATACCAAACCAAACTCCCTTAAGCAGCAAAATTGAGTAGTTGCTCCATATAAACTTCTTTAGTTAAATCACCATAAAGAAATACATTCTTAATATCCAAGTAATGTATATCTCAATGATGCACCGTAGCAAGAAAAATCAATAGTCAAACTGAAACAATTTTAGAAATAGGAGAAAAAGTCTTCATAACCGAGACCAGGAATTTATGTATACCCTTATGCAACCAAACTAGCCTTCAGTCTTTCTATATTCCCATTAGAACTAGTTTTAATCGTACACACCATAGAAAACCAAAAAATAGTTTTTCCTGGTGGTAGAAAAACAAAATTTTGTGTATGATTAGGATGAAGGGTATTCATCTCATTTACTATAGCTTGTTGTCATCCAACACTTGTCTTAGCTTCACTAACAATCCTAGGAATAGACGCATTAGACAAAGACAAGGTGAAGGCATAATATGAGGATGATAAAGGGTGATAGTTCAAAAAATCATAAATAGGATGAGGGTTGTGAAAAGAATATATGCCTTTCGAAGGGTAATAGGTTCATCTATTTGAGGCAAGATCAGAGATGGAAATAATGGTAGTTGAGGAGATGAGTCAATTGAAACATATTATTGTTTTGTACTTGCAGAGGAGCTTTTAGAATGATGTATAATAGATTATCTAGAGTAAACTTAAAGGGATTTTGAAGGGGATAAATAAGGAGAGTTTTTTCAACTTCCTTTTGATAAGAATGTGATGGGAGAAATAAGGAGATGCTTCAAAGAATGTGACATTACTAGAAACAAAGTATTTATTATTAGTAGGATCATAACATTTGAATCATTTTTTATGCCATGAATACCCCTGAAAAGATGCATTTAATGGCTTTTGGAAGGAGCTTATTTTTTCCCAAAGTGTGATTATGAAAAAAGTAAGTGAACTAAATACGTATGTAGAAAGAAGATAAGAAGGTTGATATGGAAAAGTAATAGAATTGTTGAGTATGCCACGTATTTTAGTCAAATTTGAAAGATAATCTCCAAGTTAAACTCTATTTATTTGTTTCAGCCGAACTCTGATTAGTCTAGATTATTTTATTATTATTTGACCTACGAATTTAGTCCATAAATAGGCTCTTTTACAACCTTAAAAAATACACCCATTAAAGATTAGAACTCATAACACTTTTAGAGAATTTTGTGTTTACGTTTTAAAGGTTCTTTCTTTTTAGGTTTCGGGGTTTAGCTTTTTATCTCCATCTGTTGTACTCTTCGTTCTTTTTCCATTATAGTAAAATTATCTTTACTCGTGGTTTTTATCCTTTTTGGAGGGGGTTTTCCACGTTAAATTGGTGTGTTCAATTTCTCAATTTCTTTCATTATTTTTTACTTGTTTGTTGCCTAATCGAGTTGACCCCCAGCAAGTGGTATCAGAGCTAATTCAATTTTCGCAGATTAGCCCATTCAGATATGGCAGCAACAAAGTTTTACATTGAGAAGTCCGATGGTGTCATAAATTTCAATCTGTGGCAAGTTCAGATAATGCCAATTCTAGTTCAAAACAGCCTGAAAAAGGTCGTTACCAGGAAAAAGCCTGAGAATCTAGATAAGACAAAATGGGAAAAGCTTGATGAAAATGCCCTATCTGTAATCCAATTATGCCTCGTAAATAGGGTATTGCAGAAGGTATTGATGGAGGAAACTTCATTCGCTTTGTGGAAAAGGTTATAAACTCTTTATGCAACTAAGCTTTTGGCCAACCGTTTAGTGTTGAAACGTCTATTTACGTTTCGCATTAACGAAGGAATTTCTTAGAGATCACATTAGTCAATTTATTACTCTTTTGAACGATTTAAAGAATGTTGAGGTTAATATTGATGATGAAAATCAGGCTATGCTATTATTGTGCTCTTTACCCCATTCATACAAGTCTTTCAAGGAAACCTTGACTTATGGCAGAGACAAACTCTCATTCGAGGATGTGAAGGGTCATTTGTTGAGTAAAGAAAAACTCGACAATAAGTTTAATTCGAATAACAAGGCAGATAGGCAAGCTTCCGTTTTGGTAGCATCAAATAAGCGAGACAAAAGGTGTCGCTATTGTAAGGAGTTAGGTCACGTCAAAGCAGATTGTTATAAACTACGAAATAAAAGGGTTGCTAAGAGAAACAAGGAAGATGTAGTTGGTGCTAATTTGGTCGGTGAATGGGGTGATGATTTCTTGTTAGTGTCAATGAGCAAAAGCTCCGAGCTTACGTCCGAATGGATCTTAGATTCGAGATGTTCTTTCCACATGTTTCCAAACAGAGAATGGTTCTCCACATATAGTTCGCTTGAAGGTGGAGTTGTGCACATAGAAAACGATTTATTCAGAAAGGTAATCGGTATTGGTACTGTTAAAATTAGGATGCATGATGGGACGATTAGGACACTATCAGATGTCATGTGTGTACTTAATTTACAAAAGAATCTAATCTCCTTAAGTACTTTAGATTCTAAAGGTTGCAAAATCAACATTGAGTCGAGCGGCATTAAGGTATCTCATAGGCCTCTCATTTTGATGAAAGGTAAAAGGATCTTCAATCTTTATATTTTGGAAGGTTTTATAGTGACCAGTGAAATCAGAGGCCCCTTCATCCATTACGGAGTCGAAGTCAAATCATTTGGAACGGAGGCAACTTGGTCATATGAGGGAAAAAGGTATGACCGTTTCATTGAATAAAGTTTCTCCTTTGGATGTAGGTTTCAAAAAGTTAGAGCACTATGTTAGTGAAAATCAGACCCAAGTTACTTTTGATTTGGCAGTGCACAAGGTGAAGGCTAGAGGTCTTCTAGGTTTTAAGCACATATTCAACTCAGTTAATTCCCTACATAGTTCAAGATAAGCCTGTGGCAGGCTTTGGCAAAGATGGCGTTGTGGAAATACGAGTCAAGGTGGAGATTTGTTGAGTATGCCACGTATTTCAATCAAATTTGAAAGATAATCTCCCAGTCAAACTCTGTTTATTTGTTTTAGTTTAACTATGATTAGTCTAGATTATTTTATTATTATTTGACCTACAAATAGGCTCTTTTACAACCTTAGAAAATAAACCCACTAAAAATTAGAACTTATAACACTTTTGGATAATTTTGTGTTTACGTTTTGAGGGTTCTTTATTTTTGGGTTTCGAGGTTTAGTTTTTAATCTCCATCTTTTGTACTCTTTGTTTTTTTTTCCATTATAGTAAAATTATCTTTGCCCATGGTTTTTTATCCTCTTTGGAGGGGTTTTTCCATGTAATAATAAGTTAGGTGGATGATTCCTTGAGCGATGAATTCATGTAAAAGAATAAAAACATTATATTCTCGTGCATTATCACTACGTAAAACTTCAATAGAAACACTAAATTGATTACATATTTTAGCATAAATTTCTTGCAAATATCAAATAACTCATGTCTATTTTTCATAACAAACAACTATGTGCAACAAGAATAATCACCAACAAAAGTAACAATGTAATGAAATCTCAAAGTTGAACTAATTGGACTAAGACCCCAAATGTCTGAATGAATAATGTTAAACAAATAAGAAATTCTAGAATTTATTTTCTTTGGAAAAGAAGCATGAGTGTGTTTCCCAAGCTAACACGATTCATATTCTAAAAAAGACTTTTTTGAAAAACTAGGAACCATCTTTTAAAGTCTAGAAAAACTTGGATAACCAAGAAGACTATTAAAGAGGTCAATAGAAGAAGCAAAATAAAAGGTAGTAGTAGGGCAAGAAAGGTAGTATAATCCATTTGACTCATATCCTTCACCAATCATCTTCCCCAAACTCCAATCTTGCACAAAACAAAGTGAGAATCCAAAATGACTTGACAATTAAGTTGCTTAGAGTTTTCACTAATAAAAATAAAGTTATAAGGACAATCTAAAGCATATAAAACTAACATTAAAGGTAAAAAAGAGATAGGATATCCTTTTCCAACACATTTAACCAGTGTTTGAGATCTATTAACTAAGGTAATCGTAATGGAAGAAGCAAAGAAGAGGTAAGGGTAAAAAAAATTGTTACCATTCAAAGAAGAGTAAGTTATACCAACAAAAGAATTACTCAATTGAGCAATAGAAGCAATGGTAGAAGATTGTCATTTCAAAACTTGATATTGCAAATACTATATTCATAATCTGATCCAGACAACGTGAAAAATTTAACTCCCTATGTATTAGCAGTTGGAAGAGGAAGAAATCCATATTCTTGAACTTAGGATACAAGTGTAGTGGGTTGTTTGTTGTGAAAGGGTCTCCCATGTAAAGCCCAACTAGTTTCATGTATGTGACCACTTTTTTCACAGTAAGTACAATGAGGCTTGGGTCCTTTTCCTTTTCCTTTTTTATTATCACCTCGTAGACCAGTTTTCTAAACTGCTAATACAAATGATTCTTCCTCTAATTGAACTCGATTTGAGTAGATGTAAAGTAATCAAGTAGTCACCTTATTAAAAGTAGAATGGTTGGGTTGATCAGAATCTGATCTCTCACCAGAGCTAAATCTGTTTGCAATCCAATTCAAGAAAGCACCATAAAGAATTTATCCATCTACTTCTCCTGATCCACAAATTTTTTAATAAAAGGTATAAGAACATTGAACTCATCCTTCAAAGATTCAACTTTACCTAAAGAACTTGTCATATCTTGTTGATTTTGCTGAAAATGGACAAAATTGAAAACAACTTTGTAGATCTATCGAATATCATTAATATATAAATTATTAGCATTGGTCCAAACTTCATAACTTATTTTGCAAGACTAAAACGAAGTAAGTTTGGCTTGAGAGATTGCCACAACAAGCCACATAATTGGGCATCAAGTTTAGCCTAAGTATCCTTACTCTTTTCATCAACAACATTAACATATTTTTCGAGATGATCTTGATAACCTTGATCTATAAACCACAACTCAACAGAAGCGACCCAAAAGACATAATTAGTACTACATTAGAGTTTGACAGTAGTAATAGTAGGAGAATTAAAGAATGCAGAGAAAAAGGGATTAGTAGAACTTGAAAGATCCAAAAATAAAAGAGAATTAAAATTAATTAAAAATAGAAGTTATGGTTGAAATAGTATGGGGAGAACACAATTAGGGATCATGGAATGGTGGCCGAAGGGTGCCATACGCACTCTCACGTGCTAGTGTATAGGAGAGGAGTAGAAAACTTGTAGTGGCGCATAAGGGCTACCGTGTTGATTTTGGCAATGGGGTTTTAATTGAAGGGTTGACAGGGACTGGACAATTCAATGGTAGGGGTGATCAAAGTTGTTGGCTTGGGTACCATGTAAAATTGATAGAGAGAGAGAGGGGGGAATAAGAATTTAGTAAAGTTTTTGTAGTGACTATTACAACTATGAAAATTTAGAAGAAAATGGAGAAAAGTAAGGGAAATAGAGAGTAGAAAAGAGAATAAAAATTTTAATATATTTTCATCTATACACACACCCTAATACATAACTTATTTATACTAGTAGACATACATACAAAGAAGGAAAGTCAAAGATTATACAACCTAATTATGTGCTAGTCAATCCTTAAAATCTCTATATAGTAATCAAAATATTATTATCAATAATCTGAAATCATTCACATGCTCTAGGTTAGAAACTTTTTGGATGAAAATCATATTTGCAGCATTTATTCCTGTTGACATAGTTTTGTGGACAAAGAAACTCTTGATGATAGCAATCACTTCATCTTTAATTATGTCCCAATATTTTTTTATAAAAGATTATCATAAAGCCATTAAAGCATGGGGCCAAATATTGTCTAAGATGGAATAGTGCTTCTTAAATTTCTTTAGGTAACACGTCCTTTTGTAATGATTCACTCATTTCATCAAAGTCTTTCCTTTTGACATTCTTCAATATTTCATCAATTACACTATTTGGCATAGACTTGAATTTTGTAAAATGGTTCAAAAAATGTTTTTCACATTCGTTTACTCTTCTTCCCATTCTTCTACTCTATTTCTCGTTCCCCTGTAGGCTTTTAAATTTTGAAAATAGCATTATTCCTCCTATGGTTGGCAGTAGAAGCATGAAAGAATCTTTTGTTTCTTTCACCAAAGTTAAGCCATTCACTTATTGCTTGAACAAGTAGTGCTCTTCCCTTAGCCATAAAACATCAAGTTTTTTTAAGATCAAGGATCTTCATTTTTTACGTAGAAGTTAGAGGCTTAGACTATAGTTTACCTATGTTCTTAGTTAATCTTTCTCCTTTCTTGGGTATCTAAACTTTTTTGCTCCATTCAATCAGATTTTGTTTAGTTACATCCATTCTAGTGTAAAACTGATCATTGGGAAGGCCGTAAGTATGCGTCTATGTATGCTTTATAATATAGTCTATTTTAGGATCTAATGTCCATTTGTATTCAAATTTGAAACCTTTCATTTTTATTTTTTTTGTCCTTTAAAAAGACGACAATTGGTTTATGATCAGATTTGATCATTAGTTTAGCTTTTCCAAAGACATTAGGAAACAGATCACTCCATGGGATATTAAAGAAAAATACATCAAGTTTTTTTCCTAAATGCACTCTATTGTTAGACCATGTCAGACCAACCCTACTCACAATGACTTCCATAAGATCGCAACCTTCAATGCATCCCTCAAAGTCTTTGCAAGAATTGAGAACAACTATCCACCTTTCTTTTTCTTTTGTTAGAATTTAACAATATTAAAATCCCCCATGTTGCACCAAGTGACATTCTCACCTAAATTGAGGCATGCAACAGTATCTAAGACTCGTTTCCTATTCTCTTTTGGGGGGAAGCCATAAAAGAAAGTTCACCACCATGGTAGCTTTGATTGCCAATTGATGCTAGTGTGAATTTTTATTATTATCAAATATTAGAACCTCCATTCAAATATCATTAGTCCACTACAGTGCAAGTCCTCTTAACAAACCTTCAGGGCTCACATAGAAGCCCCATAGAATTCCATTTTGTATTTGGTCCTGTCCATTTTATCTTCATTCTATTTTATTTCCATAAGGAACACAATACTTGGTTAGTTTTTTGTTGAGGAACTTTTTAAGAGACATTGTAGCTGTCAATTTGCCTAACCCTTGGGCATTCCATGCCAACATACTCATACAAAATAATAGCCAAAATCATACTCATAAATCAGATAAAAAAACAAATAGAGTGCTCGAACAATAAAGGAACAATCAAAAAGTAATTAAAAGTGAGGGAACTATTAAGTACTTACAATAACATCTCAAATCATCTCATGTTTTCTTAGATATTTCAATAAACACCTTCTAAGCATAAGTATCACTTTCATCCTCTCATACAATAAACCATTAAACATAAACCTTCCCTAGGAAAATAAACCCCAAATGATATTCCATATATGCTTAATGGAGAAAGGGGACATCATACATGAAAGACAAGTGAGCGAGGAAAAGATGCAAAATAGAAATCAAAACTGGTTGAGCTTCAACATGGGAAAGCAAAGAATGCTTAGCTGGAGTGGCATTAGGAAAATTTTAGGGTCGAAGAATTTGGTAGGTGGGTCTCATGCATTTAGGGCAAAGGAAATAAATGGCTGGGAACAAAACTGATTAGAGAAGTCCTACTCTAGAGAGAGAATGGAGAGTTTTTTATATGCCTTACAAGCTTTTCGACTTTGTCCAAAATGTTGATGTTTTTTTACGTAGGATGTTTTTTTAGTTATTTAGGTTGGGTCATTTGAAAATTTGCATTACTATTTAGAACAATAATAAAATATTTTCAATAATTTTTCAATTGATTTAATGTCCAATTAACTTGTAACACCAACTGAATCGAGCATATTAAATTTGTAAAGATAAATAAAATATAAAAAAGTAAGTTTGAGTTTTTATTTTAATTATTAAGTTAAGTTCTGAATTGAATGGAACATATAACAAAATGAAGCTATGGATGAAGTTGAGGGGTCCAATGAAAAGCATGAAATTATTTGTTGATTTTGAAAAGTGATTCTAACATGTTTATTGTTGTTGTTTAAAATGTAGAAAAAAATGTCAGGATTCTTTTCATGCTTGCTTCCAGCTTGTGCAACATCAACTACTTCTGAACCTGATTTAGCTTGAAATAGAACATTTGTCTTCCCAGAAATTTTATGTTTATATTAGAAAGAGAAAATGTAGTTATAATCTTAGTGCTTTATTATTTTTTGTTTCCATCAAACATATTAGCTTCTACTTGAGGGAAATGGCTATGAAAATGGTGATTTTACCCTTTACTTAAATTACACCATTTCTTTTTCATTAATTGGAATTTAATTCCTGATAACCATAAAAAATAAGGTTAAGTTATTACTGAATTTAATTCAATTAAACAAAATTAACCGATTTATTGTATTAACTAAAATTTGATATTTGAATGTTAACGATTATCGGTTATGTTTAATCTTCTTAGTTTTTATGCTTTTCTTATAATTTAGTATGTTCTAATTTTTTTTGTTTTCATTAAAATATGGGTAAACTATCAAAATATTCACTTTTATTTGTCTCAGGTTATATTTTAGTCACTTATGTTTGAAATGTTACGTTTTAGTCACTTACGTTATCGTGTTGTAAAATTTTAGTCACTGAGCGTTAATTATCGTTAACGATGTAGCAGTAAGCTAATGTAACACATTAGATCACCATTTCAAACAAAAATGTTAGGTTAAATTATACAACTAGTCCCTATATTTTTTTCGTTTTGATCAATTTAATTTTTTCTTTTATGTTATTTGAACTTTCCTCTTTTTTCCATTCTATTCTCCTTCTCCCTCTATTTTCCTCCATTCTCCATTTCTTTTAACGTAATTTTTCTATGTTTTCCATTTGTTAAAATTAGTCCCTATACTTTTATTTTTTTGAACAATTTAATTTTCTCTTTTTATTTATTTATTTTCATTTTCTTCTTCCCCTTAATTTTTCACTCTTCTCTTATTCTTCAATGCAGAAACATAATCTTTGCCCACCAAATAAACCAAGTCCTTGTTTCTTTCACATGATTCCTAAATTGAATTTCACGCAAAATCAAATATCAATCATTCTTAATCAAATCTCGATTTGAATATAACCTAATTTTGAAACTAAAAATGGATATAACTACTCAATATAAAAAACCATATCATTAATCAAATCTAAACATAAATTGAATTCTTTATATTCAAAACAACTTTTTTTTCCGTTTCCAAACTTTTACAGAATCGTGTAGATTATTCCTTTCATTTTCTTTTATTTTCTAACAAATAAAATTAAGTAAACGATAAAATTGATCTAAACCTTCTTGGATATTCCCAAGCAACCTTGATTGGAAGCAAAGCATAAATGAACCGAAGAGAGAAAGGGAGCATGGAACCAAACTAGTTTGGGTAAAGTTGAGGGTTAGTTTCGTATGGTGGTCATTTTAGTCATTGAGAATGTAGAACTCGTTTGAAGAATCTATGAAACAATGTAGTTCTGAGAGGGCAAGAATGTTGTAGGTAAGATAGATAAGGTGGTTGTGGGGGTTGGTTATGAGGTTAAGGGAATGGGCTCGGAAAACTTTGTTGAGGGTGGACTGCCATAAGTCACGACTAATGAGGTCTTCGAGTGAGGCGAGCTTGTGGACTAGGTCATTGAGAGATCCAAATTGGTTCGTTAAAGTGATGATGGACGATGAGAGTTTGTAATTGTGGGGTGAGAATATACGAAGCAAGTTTTATTTTGGTTTCAACTTTCGCCTTTTCTTTTTTCATAAACATAAAAAAGTTTTAACAAATAGAGAACATAGAAAAACTACGTTAAAAGAGATAGAGAATGAAAGAAAACAGATGGAGAAGTAGAAGTAAAGAAAAAAAAAGAAAGTTAAAAGAACATAAAAGAAAAAACTTAAATTGCTCAAAACGAAAAAGTACGGGGACCAATTGTATAATTTAACATAAAATTTTTGTTTGAAATGATGATTTAACGTGTCACGTCAGCTTATCATTACATCGTTAACGGCAATTAACGACTCAGTGACTAAAATGTTACAACATGTTAACATAGTGACTAAAACGTAACATTTCAAACATAAGTGACTAAAATGTAACTTGAGGTAAACAAAATAACCATTTTAATAATCTACCCTTAAAATCTTCATTTTCTTTGTGTCATTAGTTTTTCTTTTTTCTTTTTTTCTTTTCTACCGTGCTTACTCTAATATCGCCACTTGGATGGTTTAGGTTGAAAACTAAATTAAAAAAAAATTAAAGATAAATTTGATTGTTTGAAATACTTTTAGACGGCTTTCTAATTTGAATGGCTTAAATTATAATTTGACCCTAAACTGTAACACTTTTCACATTTAAGTATCTACTCTCTCTTTTTTTTAGTTAAAAGTAGTATCTAAATTATGATTCTATTACATTTTTTTATCTAACTATTAGCTCTTTATAAAAACTCTCTTAATCAATTTATTGTTGGAAACATTGGTTACAAAAAATAGTTTTAGGCGACACGAAATTTCAAAAAAAATTCATAAAATCGAACCCTTATGTTATCTATGGTAATAAATTTTATCAAATTTAATACATGTGTTTTAGTTTAGCAGGATTTGTCAATTCCTAGCTTTCAACTAAACAATCTTCTCAATGATCCTCTAACCTTCGATTGCTAAAAAAGTGGACTCTAATCTTGAATTGATCACAAAATGGAAACTTTAATTTTCCAGTAGCGAAAATTAATTTTCTTTTACAGGTAAATTAAAATCAAGATCAAATACTTGAGTTCTCACAAAAATAGAATTTATTTTAAGTAAATAAATCTTACTAAATTTCAATAAAGTAACTATACACAATATGTGTGTCTTTGACTTTACCCAGAGTCCCTATATATATAAGAAAAACTGCATTAATTCTACTAGAATAAGAAGAGATCAAATAATAATATTTTAACTTAAAGCAAGGACTATAAGTGTTGGGCGGCACACAGTGCAACCCACCTTTTAAAGGAATGGGCTAATAAGGTCTTTTATGTATTGGGTACAATTATATGTATTGCTTAATTTTAAATTAATTTAAAGCAAGCTCATATAATTATTCAACCTAATAATCAATTTTCTATTTCAAAAAAATAATTTTATTTAATTAAAAATTAATTAATCCAATTAAATTATTTTTCCAACTCAATTCTAATTCCGTCAAATTCATAATAATTTTACCATATTAGAATCTATGAGTAAATATATTTAATCATCTTGCTCAATAAAACTATGATGACTAATTAATTTAATTTTCACTTCAAACTCAATTATTTAATTATGATCAATTAAATAATAATTCAAAATTTTAAATTAATTTCTAAGTCATTTCTTGTTCCATTCGAGAAAATGCATTTATTATGGATGGTAATAAATGCAATTGGTTTCTTTTTCATTGTTTACATTCATTTAACATATTAGTTCTAATTGCAATCCATATAAGGTTGTGTAAAAGGAATAATTGAATAGATATAATTAGGCATTAAATAATTTGTAATTAAATTCTAACTCTTCGTATATTAATTATAACATTATTAAGTCATGGAACAAATCTACTAAAGTACCATGATTGAACTCCCCATTATATATCGTTTTGAAAGCAACTTAAATTTATGCTTTGTCCAATGTCATTAGTATGTTACCCTCTTAGGATATCATTAATCTCTTTGGGTTATATTTGTTCACCCAATATAGTCATACTTTATCTTATGATTATCATTGCATCTTTCACAATGAAAAAAAAATATTACTAACAATCATTCGTCCCTAACAAACGACTCATGACCACATTCATTTTTCGTAATTTAAGCAATGCCAACGAGAGGATATCATTTACTCTTTAATAGATCTATGAATTGCACAATTGTCAGTGAAGTCAAGTCATACATGATTCATATGCTCAACATGTGACACCCCACACTTGACCCAATCGTCAAATCCAAATGTGTGACGTCACATTACGTTATCGGAGCAACTCAGACTATTTCAAATCATTACATCATACAAACTAACATTCTATCATAGTGATTTCCTTACAATCACAATTATATACATGAACATGAAGAAGTAATGTTAAATGATCTCATATAAAATGTTTCAAAGTTAAACGAGGTTGAATACAAAGTTAGGATTTGAATCCAAACTTGGTAGGCCAAATTTAAATATGTCTTGAAACATAAAACTTCATATCTCGAGACTCAAGGCATAGTTCCCTTATTTTAGACCCTCAGCTCGATGTTTGGATGTCTTAAGACAAAAGGGTTCTTGTCTCGAGACCTAAAACAGGGTAAAATTATTTTTGGTTTAATGTTTAGAAGTCCTGAAACAAAGTATCTATGATCTCGAGACCATTGCTTAAAAATACTTGGAAAGGTCAATTTGATCTTAGTGTCTCGAGACCAAATGGTAAAATGCCAAAACTATGCAATATATCAAGCATAGAAATGTTGCCTATAATCCACCTAATTCATACAAATGTAATACCATAGCAATACATGCCAATTTGACCTATGAAAATATAATCAAGCATATCAAATTCATACCATTCCATGCATCACATTTTAAAGTAAGCAAATAGATGGTTAAGCAAACTAAACACCTACCTTTAATAACTTAAGCCAAGCATCATAACCATCAAACTACTAATGTTATGGGGCTAGATCTTTCGTCTCACAATCCATGCAGCCTTAGGCGATCCGTTCGCTCTAAACTCGCCTAAGTCAGCCTTTACTCCCAAAAGTGAGGATTCCTTTAGAATTCCTCTAAGGCACCAATTTCTATAGCGGAAGCGATTGTGTCAAAAGAAGCTACAGACGAACAATAGAAAGCCAAAGAAAGAATNCACACAAAGTGTTTGAGTAAAAGCTCAAAGAATTCTATTACTCTTAAGAATTCAACATACAATGGATGATCTACAAATGAGGGGCAGGCTCTCTATTTATAGTTGAGCTCCCCTAAAACCGACGGTCAAGATCAAATTACATCGACGGACGAGATTAGTCTATCCCTTGATTTTAGGGATTTACAATATTAATCATATTAAATCAAATCTATAAGATATGATTCCCCTACTTACTAAAAATAGCCTAAGTTGTCATATCTTCATTATCGGGCCAACCAGGC
>CM025153.1:16578100-16595229 GCA_013467495.1 Gossypium gossypioides
TAAATCCACAATTTCAACATATAGATGTAAACAAGACGCTAATGCAATTGAATAATTATAAAGTTGAACTCAAGCTAGAGGGTCAAATTTAAATGTTATGATACTTAATTTGAATGACTTACGAAATTAATCTGAACTTAAGTACAAAAAATAATAAACAAACTTAATCAAATACCCGAACTTAAGTTCAATTATGTCTTGAACACAAAGATTGATGTTTGAGTCAGAGTATTGAATTTTGAATTTGAGTGTCTGACAAAAACTTTTATCCGAGTGGGGCAAGTTTTCATTTAATTTGATAAAAATTGATTATATTATACTCATCAGACCCAACAGATTGCTGAGCCCATCCATCAAACTTGTTGGATGTCACATAGCAATTCCTCTTGTGATCAATGATGCATTCACTATTTGCACTTACATTGCAAATCTCAGTAGTGTAATTGACGAGCTATGAGAGTCATGTTAACAAAAATTACGTCCCTAACCCTAACCCTAACCTCAAACAACAAAACAGACAATGGCAAAAGCAGAAAAATGAGAGATACTAGAAGCTCATTCATCTTTCATTGTCTATCTGCCGGCCATGTATTGTATATCCATATAAATTTTCTTCTTTCAACCACACATATGAACTCAATCAGGTACCTTTCTGCGGCAGTGTTTCGAATGCAGAAACAGTATTCTCAAACTTAATCCGAGGCAAAGGAGCACCACTTTGCTTTATAGCACAAGCCATTTTGTCCTCCAGAGGGCATCGTGCTTTCAGCATCGAAAATACATGATTGTTCAACCTCCTCGCTTTCTTCATTGCTTCTAACATGCTATCCCATCCCTTTTCAAATAGTAATGCCATTAAAGATAGACCAACCGAAAAGGCAGCAACAAGTTATACATGAACAATCAATGAGCATGTGTGAAAATAAATTCAGGTCATTTTGGCTACACAAGCCTCATTGTATCATGTCACTCAAAACCACAACTGTAGTGATAATCCGTAGACTCATTTCTGAAATAGCTATTTAGCCTGGTCATAGAGCCCAGATCTCAACTCAAAATGAGTAGTAAGTACGGAGAAAATTGTGAATTTGGTTTTCGATATACATTAACAGACAAACCTTCGATTAAAAGCAATCATGCAGAATAAGGAATTTTGGATCCTGTACCTGGCCAGAATGAGGACTTTTATGTGTTTGCATGATTGATGCAGCTTCAACTTCCGCAACATTTAGGATTTGGTATGAAAAATCAAACAGCTCGAAATGCAGCTGCTGGCCGAGCAAGTATATTATGGTACAGCCTCCCCAAGCAACTGAATCCCCCAGCATATCATGATTGTTAGGCTGTAATTGAACAGACTGTTCTAGATATCCCTGTGGTTCAAGAAGAAAAAAAGTGTTAGTAGAAGGCAGTAAAGTCAATACATTTTTAAGGGTGAACAAGGTGTAATTTTGCTACTCCAGCTCTTCATTTTCCTTAAAGTACTTGCATATGGTTATACATATTCCGATGTTGGTTTAGTGATAAGATCCTGCAAATATATGAACTAACCAATCTAACATCTATATTTATCGGATAAAAAAATATGCCCAAAAATCTAGAATTCAGAATAAAATTAACAGCGAGTCCTAAAGGCAAAAGACTATAAAAGCAATATCTTTTTACTTGGAAGATCAAATTACAGCTATTGGAATGATGTTTCGAAATTAAGCAATACCTAAAAAGTGCTTAGGTTGAATGATCTCTACATTTTCCAGAAAAATTCAGTAGAATCTTCAAGATAAAATTGTGACTAGTTCATGATAAGGTTAACATCAGATATTGTTTTTTCTAAATTATGGGATCATGGCAGTCTATTTTATATTTTAGCAATAATGTAACTCAAATGGGAAACAAAAAATTATCAAACAGACACACATTTATCATAGATCGCTCTTAAAAGTTTCAGACCTTGCGAGATTATGAATTCACATGTTGAGATCAATCATGAAAGATATGGATATATTCATGTTAAGGGTTACAGAAAGTTGTTCCTTACAATTTGGAGGCCACTATATATACGATAGAAATCCTTTGAGGTTGTGATGTCAATGAACCCAGTCTTCGGGGCAGCACTCCATTTACTGCAATATTTATCTAAGGCTGCACTTGTAAATGCAAGGGCATATTCTAACACACTTCCAGTATTTAAGTTAGCCTTGTACAGAAGATCTGCAGCACAAGGAAGATACAAGAACCTTTAGAACAAGAAGCTAAAAGAAGAGTTTCACAAACCTGGATATGGCATAAACTTCTACAGGCAACATAGAGATAGACGCTAGAACTTATTCAAGAGTGAAATATTATTAACACACTTACTGCATCTTGCTATATATAACTGTTTGACCACCTATTCCACCTCGAATGCATTCAACATGTTTCATTGAATAGTTAGAGGTCTGGACTCTGGATTGGTTATTGTTAGGCATCCAACTCAGACCAATTTGCTTTAGGTGGAGGGGCCCAACTTTAATTATAACATCATTGGAACCCAGTACTTAACTGATGTGAGATAACACCACTTTACACTTTCCCCTACGTGTAGCTCATGGGACCTACACATGGACAACCTCACCAGGGATCTTCAACCTCAGATGGGGTTAGGCAATAGAACAACATAACAAAACCTATGCTTTGATACCATGTTAAGCATCACACCTAAAATCAATTGGCTTTAGGAGAGGCTCAACTTTAATATAAGACCATAAGAAAACCCAACACTTAACAGACAGAATAATATCTCTTAAGAGTTACAAAAATAGTTTTCTTGATTTTCACTAAACTGTGTTAGAATTTTGCATGTTTTCCTATTTCAAAGAGACATGGGCACAAAATTGTTCCTAGATTCAATTAATTGATAAATTTCTTTTGTTTAGCAAATGTTAAGTGGCCTTAATGAATCATCGGAAATTTGGCCATAAACGAAAATCATAGGAATACTAAACTATAGGCACTACCTGCAGCTTCTGCCTGCTTTGACATTGTGTAAAAAGAGGTTGGATTTGGGCACCTAGGGTTTGACACAATTGCAGCTGTAGCAGATTTGAAGAGGTTGACAACAGGACTCTCTCCAGAATTTTGTGAAAGCATTTGCCCATCTGCACCAGGAAGCAAGCCCAACCAAGGTGCTGTTTGCATGAAATGTGTGGTATCCAGCTCTCTCTATAAAGGAAGCTTGCAACAGTTAGATGCCAAAAACAACATGAGTTCCGATCAAATCAGAAACTGATGCAATGAGTTATTGATTATAATTGCACACGCAACACCATATAAGATTGAGCGTAATAAGATACAATATATCGATGTGTCCATCAGGTTTCTGATAGGACCAGAAGATAAGGTAAGGAAGAAGACTTCACCACCCCCATAAGTATACTCAAACATCATCTTATATATGCACACACACTAGTATAGTGATACTAAAACATCCTTGAACTGATTTACTAATCTTCCATCCATTCTAGAAAGGGCATGAACCAATCATAGAACTGTCTTATACTTGAAATACCCAACAGGAACAAAGACTGAATTATCATGAAACCACAAGTATATTCACAACTAAGTTGCACGATAAGTTAAAACTACATTAGTATACTGTGGCCTTCTATTTAGATTAGGCTTTGGCACCTATCAGGCTATTACAAATTTATTCTAGGCTAGATCCATTACTTTTAATAGTTATACTTTCATGCGAAAGAGTTAGCTATATCTTCAAGGATTTCTAGGTCATATTTATCCCCTGCAAGTAGTTGGGGTAACACTCAATAATGAAGAATTCTGGAACTACCAAAACAATATCAAGGAGCCCCATCCAATATAATACACTTCCAATCTCTTTTATTCCGCGAAGGACTTCTGCCTTGAGCTCTGATTTTGTTCCCCAGCTGAGTTGCTCTTTAACAAGCCTCATACATCCTACACAGAGAGAAATCTGTATATAAGTGAATTGACAACACGAGATACCACTTACACCCATCATTCCACCCACTAAAAAGAATACAGAGATAATAAAGAGGCATATAAAAATTCAATACCATACACAAGTCATGGCCAGATTTGAATCTTGAAATTTCTTTTTACAGCCTATCTAGCCAAGAATAATTAGCAGAAAGAATACAGAGATAATAATGATGCATATAAAAATTCAATACCATACACAAGACATGACTAGATTTGAACCTAGAAATTTCTGTTTACAGCCTATGTAGTCCAAGAATAACTAGCAGTGCACAGTGATCGTCTGAACCTAGAATGAAATTAAACAACATTTTCTTAAAGAAAATTTATTTTTGACATGAAATGAGTTAAATTTATTTTTAACATGAATTGAGTTCTGTTCTGTTCTGTTCCCTTAAAGAAAATTTACACACATATTTCCCATCAGTGGTATTCTGGCTTAGCACTGAAGTTCAGGGACAGGAATAAAGAGAAGTCCACCAAATCATTTCGTGAAACACAATAAAGGTCACCAAAATCGCTTTGTTTACTTGCTCTAAGTGATAAAAACTCCTATGATTGCTCATTAAAAATGCATATCTTGCGACACTTCTTCGAAAGTTTCTCTACTTGGCATCAATAACCATTTCAGAAAATCAACACATTAATAAGTTGCTTCAACTTCATAAAAATGTTCTTAAATATACCACGCATCTGTATTTTTGTAATTGAATGAAAATAAACAATTTAGCATTTAAACCAAAACACCACTCTCTGGCATCCATAACTTCACTGCAATCAGATGAAAAGTTATAATTATTATATCAATTGAGGCTTAGCATTTTGACACTGCATAAAAGAAGTACCCTATGCTATTACATGAGGAACAATGATATAAAAAGGAGTATTCTTTCAATACCATTTGCATACAATCAATATATTCAGGAAGAAGTATGCTAGAAGGAAAAGATAAATAACACCAGCTTCTACCTGTCACACCCCCATCAAAAGGAAGAAGTCCAATAGATTTCGGCAGTGTTTCTTGCAAGCCTGTGATCATAGGCTCAAGTGTAGCAATCTGAAACATGCAGTGAATCAAATGTTAGACTTAACTTCCACCAAGCGTGCAACCTGTATATGATATATTTGAAGGCTCGAGATTATAACATGCAAGGATTGGAATAAATTATCATTACAGACATCTTGACAGTCAATAATGCTTCAAATATGAAGTATAAAGATTCGGATAAAAGAAGGCATAAAGCAATTCAAGTATAATGCTGAACGTTAATAAGTTAAAAAATTTAAGCTCTGATCACTGCAAAAGAAGTAGAACTTCAGCAAATAATGCATACATACCTTGTTTGATATATGATCTAGTAGTGCTCGGATAAGCCATGGCAAGGACCTTGATCCTAGAAGTTTAACAAGAGAAATCATGTGTGGAATCCCAAAAAAGCCACTATGCAAACGCGCAAAGCTTTGATGTGCAGAATTTAAATCCTGCAATTACCATAAAAGGGAAGACTGTAAATATAAGCCAAAATGTTTTAGCACTCTATTTGCTGATATGCCAGCCCCAGCAAAGAGGAAAATAGTTCACCAAAGTTCAGTTTCTTTTGCAATGAACATTAAAAAGCTCACAAATGTAGAACCAAGCAAAACAGCAATCAATAATAGCTTCTTACTTGAGTACCACAGTAGAAGTTTGGCTTGGCATGTGGAACTGATGGCTTTTGAACAGGAACAAGAGGAACTTTTGAAGATCGGATGAATCGCTGAGTAGTATTGCAAAGGATAAAGTTTGGCAGGAAATCACTTTGCATCTCAGACCAAATCTAACACACAGAAGTGAAAACCAAGCATTCAGTGACCAGTAATCCAAAAACTATGAGCTAAAGTTACACCAAAAGCTGGAAATTTCTGTTGAACCTGAGAAGCTAGTCGACTAGAAAATGACACAAGAGAAATGTTCTCCTGCATCTCATTCAACATGAGACTGAAGGAGTCTATTGAAAGATCCTTTGAAAGCAATTCATGGGAATGCTTTAATATGTCTATCAGCTTTTCTAATTCCTGCAATAAGAGATCATATTTGTCACTGGATTATGAAACACATAAAAACCCAAAAAGAAAAAAAGGTAACTACTTACCACTATGGCGCATAGATCCTGAGACTCAAAACGATCAAAAAGAAACTCAAGATTTTCTCTGAAGACTTTGTTCATCCGTTCAGCAATCAGACTTCTTAAATCAATAGTCCTCCCAAGTAACTGTACATTGCAAAAGTTGGCAACAATTGAGAGTATTAGACTAAAAGACAAATTGCATAAGTATTTTTTAATAAACAAAGAAAAAGACATGTGACATGAACTATAACCCAAAATAATAACACAAGGAACAAGAAAATTCTGATGCAATATGCTTAAGATATTATAGAATGAATATCTTACAACATTGATCATAAAAGATGAGTTCCAGAAAGAAATGCCGAGAGTGCAAGAAAACAGGTATGGAAGGATGCTCCCCGAATTGATAGGAGTTCAAAGCATAGAAACCCAATCACTCTAGATGGTACTAATGGAACTAGTCAGGGAATGCTATCATAAACCAAAACTACATGACATAAAATGACAACATTATGTTGATAAAAAAAAACTAGTAATCCAATCCAAAAGAAAAATGCATAAGATGCTAGTCAAAGACATCAAATATAGTGGTTTAACCACATAGACATCCAATTAAAAGATTTAAAATAGTACTTCATCCACAAAAGTGTAAGTTTACAATCTACAATATAAGCCATAAACTAATTAAGAAGAATATAGAGAGGAAATCAGGAAAATAATTAAAGACCTGAGAAATTTGCATTTGAATGAACACACATCATTTCTAGAAGCCACTGAGTTGTTCGGGAGATATCAAGATAAAGCCATATAAGCCACCGTACTTAGACAAGATATGAATTTTTTTATGGTAAGGTGTCTACTAAGCTAAAAAAGGTAATTACATAGTTACCTTCACTCTAGTCATCTTTAGAAGTGAAGTAAACCGCATAGGCTGGATAGAATACTTTTCTCCATTGTCCAAGGCAAAGAGGAATGAAGGATCAAGCAGTTCACTACAGAATGTGAGAAAAGGTCAAGTTGGCTTTAGTTTCAAAGTTCATTAGCACATACATATGTATCTCAGGCAAAAAAACATACCTAGCAGACCAGCTCTTGTAATATGTGAAAATAGCTTCACATAATTTTGTAACAAATATATCGAAACAATGGTCCACCTATGGAAACAGCAAAAGATCCCAAAGGACGGTTGAATTGGTCTTTTATTTATTTCAGATGGATAAAGTTGATATAAGAAGAAGGATGTAGACATCCATGTTTACAGGGAATAGGCAAGAAGTCATTTTACCTCAGCCTCAATTTCATCATAAAGGAAGCGCTGCTTCAGCACAACCAGTGCATGCTGTGCTGAATCATTATATATATCAAATGGCATCAACACACTTTCAAGAAGACCAGCACTTTGGGACTCAAGCACATGATCCACCAGCATCCAAGGAAGGGAGCACTCTATTGGAAACTATAAATGGATAAGAAACAAGTTATCAATGAAAATCAAAGGGAACACTGAAATAAGAACCATAAGGGGAAATTCATTGAGGCTAAACTATATACATAAATAATCTGAAGCTCTCTCAAGCCTAGAAAATATACTTGAGAAAATATTAATAGGCAAAAACAGGGTGCACATGAAAAGTGTGTGCTTAACATAGTAGAGATGGCAGTGGTAAATTGTAGATCACAATTCTTACAAAATTTGAAATTCCCATTAACAAATCTAGGAATATTCCAGACAACAAAAAGAAGGCACAGCAAAATGCTTTGTGCTTGCAGCAGCTCCAGAATAGAAAACTTGAAAATCAAACAATGTACTTAGTGATCAAATCATATTTCCAAGATGCTTTCGGCTTCTCCACAGCAGAAATCAAAATCATGTTTAACTGGTGAAAGTCTTATATTAATTATTTATTTATTCAGCCTTCAGCGCGGGGGGCTCTTAAGATGCCAAAAATAATCAGCAGAATAGCATTTTGACAAGTTAGGCTGGTCCTCTCTGCTGTAACAAGAGCTTCATGTGCTAAAACGAATTCAAAAAGAAATAGGACAGACCATGTAATAAGCATTTTATTATTATCTTTCTTACTTGAATGACACGAGAAGACTCCAGGTAAAATTCTCTAAACCACAAGAAACCAAGATCTGTCAGTGTTGCAATAGTTGCTGCAGAAAAAAAACATTACAATAAGATTAGAATAAACGAATTTATATACAACCATTTTCCATCTTGGTTAGAGTTATGGAACACAATGAGAGTAACACTAGAGTTTAGAAGAACCTATAAGAAATAGCAGCATCAACTCTATATACATGGGTGTTAAATGTGTCCAGACAAGCAATTCAACTTGACATAATGTGGTCCTACGAAAAGGACTCGTTCACATGAATTAAATCAAACAAGGTCATATAACTTAATTGGGGTTACTACATAAATCCATTTCCTTCATTCTGCAAAACATTATTAACACGTGTAAGACAATATGTCAATCCAGGTGCTCAATTTACATCTCTTGGCTAATGCCAAAGATTTATCTTTTTCCACAATGACAAGGAAAGGCAAACATAGCTTTTCTTTTTTGCATGCGATTATGGCAGAAACAGAAAGGCCAAATAAGCATGGTGTGTTAACAATGTCTGTAAAGTTATTATGAAAGAGGCATTCTTTAAAACCTTGGCAGGGAATCTATGTAAAAGGTACTATAATTGGAAGTTGAATGCTTTATTTGTTTTTCAGTTTTTGAAGAAACAAAAGGTTTGATGACACCATCAGTATTTATGGATATGGGGAACAGATAAATAGCAAAGAGGAATGACCAGAAACATGCAGCAAGGAAAGAGCAACATAGCTGAGGGCCGGTTTAGAATGAGGTCATACTGATGCTCAACTAGGCTAAACAGCAAATTACAGTCCTGAAAACCTCTAGCATCAATTGAACCCATAGAAAAAACTACCTTCACAGATAATTCCAATGGATGGGTACAAACTTACTAATCTTCCCTCAAAAAAGCCAGTCTCCAGAAACGGTAAAATGTACAAATGAAAGATATATATGCAAACTTGTCTGCCTACCTATATATAGGTATGCAGGTATCACATCAAGAGAAGTCTAAAATGAAGAAGCAAGTAAGCATAGCAGCAGAAAACAAATCTACCCCCTAACCAATTAGAATCATTTTTACTCCAATTTGTCACTCAAAACTGAAGCAATTGCCAATATAGTGGTAAAAGCCAGCTACAAATACTTGAAAGTGATCTCTGCTATTAGAAATAGAGACATTGAGACAAAAAGGAGCTGAATGCAGATAAGTAAGAAGATACCTGAATAATCCAATATGTGCAAGAAGAAGCTTAGCTTGTAAAAGAATGTTTCCAACTGCTTTAAGTCATTAACAGGAATCTCAGACCCACTGTTACCAAAGAGGCCCCCAGGCTTCCTTAGATTACCACCAGAGACGACCTCATATATGAGAAACTGCAAGCAATGAACCTGAAATGGGGGGAAATTATGTCAAGGAGTGGTTTTTAACTTATGACAGCATATGCATTTGCTATGTTATATTGTAAAAATTACAAAACATTTAATTTTATTCCAAAAGCTGCTTCCATACAAGAAATATCAATATATGATAAACTTGAACCAAGAACAAAAAGCTTTGGATTGAGCTATGTATTCATACTGAGCCAGTCACTTTCTGTAGCATTACTGCTACTCTTTGATTGGAATTTTTTCCAAGAGGAAGAAAATTGGTCCACAAAAGAATGCATGCTTCTAAAGAAAATGAATTCGCCATACTTATGATTCTTTACATTACACTAACGTGTCCAGGATGAAATTTGTTGGCACTTTGAAACATTATGGGCATAAGACACTTTATTCATATACAAAGGGTATTAAGATGTTTAATTCCAACGATGTGGAACAAATATATATACACCAAGTATAAATGCTACAATATAGTGCGAAGGAGAGGGCTCGCAAAACCAAATAATCACAGCATGCATAAAAGAACTTGTAGGGAAGAAACCTGGGCTGCTGTAGGTGCCACTGGCCTTGGATAAAAGAAGTTCCCTCTACTTTCATCACCTCCATGTTGTAAAGACTGAAACTCGGAGTCAGGCTTGTTTGTGTTTGCCATCCAGTCTGCTGAAAGGGTCCGCATATCGGAGAGAATCCTGGAGAAAAGCAATTGAATAGATAACATAAGCAGTTGCCGAATATTATTTGGAAAATTTACACTAGTTTATAAGCATATTTATCGAGTGAACACTTCATGATTTCCATGTGAATGTTCTGATAGAACAAAATATTGATATGCTTTCCTTGAGAAGATCACTGATCCCAAGGGAGAGGGGGTTAACATGTTAAGCTTCCTCAATTTTGAAGATGCAAATGTAGTAACATGGGTTTATATTTAATAAGCTTCCTCAATTTTGAAGATGCAAATATATTAAGATAGGTTTATATTTAATACTACCAGTATTGCAAGCATATGTTAGCCAAGAGTAAACAATAATTACTTTTTATCTAATTATGAAACCTACAAATATAGTACATTTTCTCTATTGCTAAAGATGACATAAGCCTTGGAATGACACAGCAACAAAATTAAAAAATAACATTAGCGGTGTTGAGATTCAAACAAAAAATTTTAAACTCAAGATACTAATTTAAAAGCACACCTTGACAGATCCTTTTTCTTTCTAAATGTAGTTCGCAACATGCTAGCTAATGTATTTTGAACAAAATCTTGGACTTCTGCATGTATTGTTTCCCACAAAGCATCAGCAATCAATGTATCAGATCGCTGCATCGTTGATCCAACACTCTTTATGTAGCTAACAAGTTCAACAAGTGCTTTCCTTTCCTCTGCACTATAATTATATCGTACAACCTACAAGATAATTCCATTTCCATAAAAACTCTATCAAGCAAAATATGGACAGCAAAAGTTGGCAGGTATCTCAAACAAAGAACATATTAAGCTAGTTCTAGTTCATAAGGATTTTCCTTCAAGTAAACTTCTAAGAAACCATCTCAAGTGAGCACAGCAGCACTGAGCTTCAGCATATTAAAACTCAATGCCAGAAAAAAGATAAATGTTGCCAATAAAAGAGAAACTTAAAAGAGTTTCACATCTTAAACAGAACAAAGTAGAGGCTAGAAAACTTAATGCAAAAGTTAGGGAGCAATGATGCATTTTAAGCCAAGAACTTTTTCTCCAAAAATAAACTACCTTCTCATAATCAGAATAAGATGATGATAACTCTTGTGAATCTGAAGGACCGACATCTTTGCATGGGCGAGAAAATTTCCATGCACATTGTTCCCAAACACGTGCAGTCCATCTACTCAATAGCTGGAAACCTTCAACAACCATATCATACATGTTTCCTTTAACTTCTTTGCACCACTCAACATCTGCACCATCAGTAGATTTCAGCAGCAAAAGCTGTACAAAAGAATTTGAAGAAAGGAACAATAATGGTTTAGAAACAGATAAAAAGGTTCAGCATATGATGAAAGGGAACTGAGGGACTCGGATTGGAGAAGCACCTGATTCATAGCTGAGGCAAAACGGATAGCAAAATCATCATGCTCAGCACGGATGGCTCCAATGTGATTGACAATCAGATAATGCCTCTGATAAGTAATTATGTCAAGGTTTTACTAAGGCAAGAACTGAAATTTTTCCAATGAACAAGCTGATAGATATGCGACAAGACATTTCATAAGTTTTTAAACAGAAGACAGAGGTGGAATATTAATGTGATACGATCAACAGTATAGTTTAATGACCAAAATTCAACATTTATGACTTTAACTTATAGGCTTAGTCTAGTACCTCAGCCATTGGAGTGGAGATAAATATAATCCCACATCTATTAAGTTGGGGTGACCCAGACTCATAAATATGAAAATGGTCTCTTTACCTATCACCAGTTCTTTTAGGTTGGATTCCAATCTAAAAATTCAACAATGTACCAGAGCAGGCACAGCTCCTGTAGTGTCTTTCATTTGTTATGGATCAGAACAAAGACTAATTACAATGAGTGTTTTGCAAACCACGACCTAATAATATTTTATAAAAGTGCAAGGATATTCTTGTGCTTCTCGAGGTGGGAGCTCATGAGGTGATGGAAGAGTGAGAAGACGAGTTTGGCTGGAAAACTTTTGGAAGTAATTTGACAATTCTTTCAAAATTGCAGTTGGCGAAAGATGAAGATCTGGGAATGCAGGAATTACTGGATCATTCTGCACAAGAAATGGAAGCTATTAATTCAACTGTGCCAACTTGTTAATAAATATACAAGGACAAAACGATGTACTAAATGATTCTGCTTCCCATATGGCATTTTAGGCCATCAGCAGAGACAATACCTTAAATATATTGATCAGTCTATTTATTTTCACCCTCTTATACAGTGATTCACTATCTTTCTCTGATGATGTTGCCATGACAACAAGAACAGGCAACACTCGCAGAAGCATGTGTCGCTCAGGAAACAGAAGAGCAAAATCCAGTTCCAATGACTCAACAGCAAAGACTATAAGAACCTGAAGGATATCCTCTACACTAAATTCAGTCAAGGACCTCAATAATCATTAAAAATAATTGTGCAAAAGAAAAATTAAAAAGAACGTCACATGGATTCTACATTGGGCCTTAAAAGAAAAAGGCATACTATTTTCCTCAAAAACTTGGCTGCAAAATAAACATTTGTCGAAGAAGGTTCAACCTGGATGTCAAACATTGTTCTTTTAAGGCCACATGCAGGGATACAATAATAGAGACTAAATTCACCAAAAACTTGCATCAAATAGGATACTTGTTCACACGGAACATCTCCACGTGCAAGTTCAATAAAATAGCCCACCTTGTGCTTAAAAAAATCTGTAAAAATAACACAATAAAGGAAACAGTTATCATAATGAAAATGGTAAGCAAAAATAATGTTTCTAAACAATCATCATAGATGAAAACAAAGAGCCACCTGTAAATCATCCAATTCCTCCCTCATAGAATCAGTATCTGGCCACTGAATGCTGACTTGTGTGAATGTCCTGTTGAAGCGGGAAGATGTCAGAAAACGTTTTTAAAATATCTGTGAAGGAGATTGCCCAATATTAAAATCAATTCTAAAGATTTCTTGAATACCAGCAATAAAACAAATTTTAGGACCATGAAATAGTGAATTTGAACTTTGATGATCAACCGGTAACTTTGAACTTAAAAATTTCTTAAATCGCAAAAGAACCATATCCAATATACTAAATGAGTTTTCATGAAAAAAAAAGTTGCAGAACCATTCAGTGTATGGTATTTCCGACAGAGATTCAAATAAAAGTTATCAGCAAATAGGCAAGGGTCCTACGCAATGCTTAGTTACATGTCTTCCGCTTGTTTACATTTTATAAGCTTTCGGTTCTCCAAGTTTTGATTCAGCACTTATTGGTTTTCACTCTTACAATCTGAAGCGAAGTAATTACATACCATTTGAAAATCTTCATTTCAATGTATCTATAAGCTGCATTTCTATAAATGTCAGTGAAACAATTTAAGGAACCTGACTTCTCATCCCTAGACCTTCTCTATTCTGATTTCCTCATATTTTGACACCTTCAAAAACAAATTTAATATTCTGCTTAAATCAAACCACTCCAAAAGCCCCTGAAATAGACTTAAATATACAATCCCTTCCCTAAAATCTGATTGATGATAACCCATGTGGCATCTAACCTGATACTAGATTGCTACACTTCTAAACATTCTACTCAGGTTAAGAAAGCCTAAACCAGTATGAAGTTCATTTTACAATCTAAGAGAGAAACACAACCCAAATATGGCAACATGCAATAACTAAAAATCATTCTTACCTCTTGTACCAAGAGAAATCATTAGGTATGCTTGCTTTAGCATTTTTGAGATGATCAAGTTGCACCAAAACATCAAGTAACTTTAACATGGACCTGAGAAAATAAAAAACAAATCATAATTAAGGCATCTAATAAGAACAGTTTATTCTAATATCAACACTTAAATCATAACAAGAAGTTGTATATTATTATATTAGTAGTACGCTACGTTGATCACAGAAAAACAAACAAGACAAGGTTCTCAAAGGAAAAATAAATAAATAAAATAAAAAGGAGAAACCATCACAACACACCAGAGGTGAGTTATTGTAGGGCCATTAATTCGTCGCTCAGGCCTAGAAAAGCGTTGCATGTCAGCAGCAAGCTGTGTTACAAATTAACAGTTATAAGAGAAAAACACAACCTTGAGGGAAAAAGAAGAAATATCGAGGAGGAGGAAAAATATCTGTATCGTTACTTTAGTCGCAGCTGATGCTTGCCATCGCTGTATTTCACGCAACCGACTCATCTCCAAGTCCAGAACTTGATATGTTTCTAGATATAAGTCAGCTTGACTATGCTTCATAGATTCAGGAAGCTACAACATCATACACAACAAGGGATGAATTGCATAAGAGAATTAAATTCCAAAAGTACTGTGCTTTTCTCATTAAAAGAAGCAGATTAAAGGAACGTTTCTCTTTATGATGTTAATTGGTATCATGACGTTCACCTTAAAATAATTGAAGTAATTCTTTTATGCCTCAACTAATGCTAAAATACCTGAGGAAGTGCTTTGACACAGCTGCGATATGTATAAAGCACTGATGCCATCTCCTTCCCATCCTGGATAAGTGTGTTCTGCCATGCCATCAAATACAAGATCAGAGACAAAAACAAAACACTAAAAAGTTTATCAAATTTTGCAATTAACTTTAGACTCTAACTAGCTTGGGCAAAAAATAAGTATTTATGCATATAAGCAAAAAGGAGAAAAAATAAAATAAATTGACATACAAGCTGATTGAGAGCTTTTGTGTCCTCTGTAAGAGACAAACGATAAGCAGAAACATCACTATACTCTGGAAAAAACAAAAGGATCATCAGTAATGCGAGAAGAATTTTTAAGAAAATGCAACTAAGCTGAGAAAAACAATAAAAGAGAAATCAAGCAACGTCAACACTATAAGACCAACAAACAATCAATTTGCTACTAATAAATTGCATCTATTCCAAGCATATCCTCTTTATTACTCCAAAAAGAGACCCGCAAGTCAAAGTTTAATGCAAATCAAAGTTCTAAAACCTCAAGTTCAAGTACTGCAATGAACATATATTCCATTTTTCAACTAAATCCAATGAAGAAAAAACCCTTAAATCATAAGAAAACACACACACACACACACAGAAATACCAATTGGACTGATAGTTGATCCTCTTTCAGTTGAGACCAAAACTGCTGGTCCTTGTACTTCTGGTTGCTCATCCTAACAAAACAAAACAAAAAAATTAACCAATAATGCATGGTGAAAGTATTTTTTTTCAAATTGAAAAAAAAAAAAAGCACTAGATGCATTTTCTCCAGTAATTTGCTTGCAAAAAGTTAAATTTGATTTCTTCAAATTTTCTTCAAATATGGATAATTTGCGTTTCTAAAAAACTACAATTTAAAAAAAAATAAAATGCATTATAATTTCGTGAAAAAACAATAGAAGCCATTTTGGAAACAAAGTTTTAGAAATTAAATCAATTTCTTCGAAACCAAATTAATGAAAGCAAAGCTAAAAATGAAAAAAGAAGAAGAAGAAGAAGAAGAAGAAGAAGAAGTTAATTATGAAGAAATTATTTACCTCTAGGGAGAATGTGGATAAAGCTGCAATGGCTTCTTCAACTGGAACTGCTGCCATTTTCAAAACAAATTGTTTCAAAATTTCCCCCAAAAAATCCGTTCAAACATCTAAGCTTTTCAAGCCTTTTAAAATAACAACATTTTTGAAGTGATTTGTTTTAAAATTTTATTATGGCTGAAAAAATGGGAACGTTCGATCCCCAGTGAGTCGGAATCTGGAAAGGGTGTCGAAAAGTGAGTTGATGGCTCGAGTCTTCAACGATGCTTAATAGATGTGGAAGCTCATTTTCACTAGATTGGGCACGACTTTATCTTTAAATTACGTCAATGCCATTATAAAAAAATTTTGCGGTATGTATCAAAATTGAGATTAATGTGATCTTTTATATTTTAATAAAAAACATATAAGTTTGATTTTTTATTGATAAATTTAATGGTTTATATGATATTTATATTTCTACCATTAATTTTTTATGTACATCATTTTCACCTTCTGTTATATTTTTCCACTTTAGTCAATATTCAAATGTAAAAGATAAATTCTGTAATTCTAGTTGATTCATAAAAGGACCATTTTTCTTGCTATATATGTTGTATTTAAGATGGTATATGAATTCATAATTTACATTTCTCTCTCTTGCAGTTAAACAAATGAAATATAGCTTTGAGGCAAAGCATGGCTGAAAACTGGCTTCCACTAAGGAAATTTGGGTTCCCACTAATTGAGTTTGTGTGTGATTCAAGCAATAAATAAATAAACAACAAAGAATTTATTTGGATTAAGTATAACTAATAACAGCTTGTTTGACTTAGCTGACACCACGATTTTTGTTTACATTTTCAACCCAATATTATATTGCTTGGAGTCACAGTCAATTAATTATGACTTCAATTAGGGTCAAAGCATCTAGTATGTGAATCTTCATTTTTAAAATATTAATTTATTATTTTTAATCTATCGTAATAATTGCTCACGAGAGTGAGAGTTCAACTCTCACCTATAAAAATCACTCCCGACAAGAGAATTAATTACATCCACTCATGTTGGATACCGTGATTTCGTTTAAAAAAAAATCAATACGACAAAAATAAATTTCAATTATGCTTAAACCAAGTTTTAAGTCGAGTTGCCTGGAATAACATTCCAATACCTGCTACCACATAGGGTTTAAGTATCATTGCGATCAAAATTTTGATATATTTTAACTCTTTCAATCCGTTTTAATCGTTACTAACCAGTAACTTGTTCCACTGCATACCACCTCCAATAAGTTGATATAATAGTTTAATATTTTAAATTAATTTCTAACTTTTTTTATTTTCTAT
>CM025153.1:16719717-16733698 GCA_013467495.1 Gossypium gossypioides
TCATTTTCCAAAATCAGTTGACTTTAAGGACAAACCACTTAACTTTAACTAATGATTTGAACAATAAAAATTATTAGGTCAAAATTCTATATAATATAATATTTGACTCGTAAATATTAAATAATAATATTTATGAACTCACTAGTCAAATTTGTGGTCCCGAAACTACTATTTTTAACACCACTAAAAAACGGGTTGTTACAATAATCCTTCGTTTATCGTCCTGACAGACCCTATTGGTTACCCTAGCCGAACTATGGTCTTACCTCCATAATCCTTGAGTTTACTGTCCCGATGGATTACCCCGTGTTTATTTTCTCGTCGAACTATCCTGTGTTTATTTACCATCGGACTATTTGTGATGCCATAACGTCTTTCAGCTAAGGTCTTACTCATTTTATCATCAAATCATCACTTGATGCCATAGCATCTTTCAGCTATGGTCTTACTTAATAATACCCTGTGTTTACCATCCCAACAGACTATCAAAGGATGTCATAGTGTCTTTGTAACACCCTTTACCCGATTCGGGTTATGCTACATGCAACAATCAAGACAACATTTGAAATTTTATAATATAATTCACATACATTGGAATGAAATAAATTGATGTCTACAAGTACTTAATTGTGAAATTCAAGTATGAAATAGGTTTAATTTGCAAAATTTTTGAAGTTTTAAAGTTTCAAAAAAAATTGTATCGGTATTTAATTGTTGGGCATCTATACCGTATCAATACCATACCTAAATAATGATATCAAAATTCAACTATGTTCGTTAGGAAAAAATAAGGGTATCGATACTTATATAAAAATTGATATTATTTTAGTATTCTGTTTGTTTTAAAAACTATTCATATGGTCAAGTATCAAAGCAAAGTACAAAAATATCGATACAAAAGTTCAAAAATGGTAAAATTCCATTTTTAAAATGTCTATTTCATGTTTAAAACATCTAAAATTCAAATAATACTCTTTAGAAACAATTAGAGACCTAAAATCATCAATAACAAACATACTAACTAATAATCAAGATTTCTTGTATTCAACTAATTGTCATTATAGAATTTACAATACTAATATACCAAGGATTAACAACTCAATTATACCAATATGCCATCAATGACACCTCAAACAATCAATCAAACATGCATTCATTCAACCATTCAAAAATATCCCATTTGACTCCATATCAACCATATAATTTATGCACTAAGCCTCACTAAGATCATACCTTCAAACAACTCAAAACACATCAAATATTTTCCAAAATAACATAAGTTTCTAGTTCTAACCAATATACCATAAGACACCATCACATCCAATCTAATTCAAAACATTCATATAATCATTAACTAAAGCATAAACCACACACCACATTCCAAGTTGTTAACCATTTCATAATTTAATTCAACATGTCATTCCTCAAATAGCTTTATCACATCCCTTAAAAGCATACCATAAAAAATTTAATATAACATGCTACATATCAACTTAAAACACATTATAATACCAACTAGAACTTCAATTTTATCAACTCCAAAAATCTATATACATGCCAAAAACCAAAATAACAAATCAAAATCTATTGAGGTAGAAGCTTGATAATGTGAGCCTTGAAGTTGATCCGTTCGACTAGTTCCGCAAAACGTTAACTATAGAAAACATAAAAAATAAACAGAGTAAGTATATATAGCTTAGTAAGTCCACAGTTAAACTAAATTAACTTACCTCAATCAAGTAATTGAATTTAACAACTTATCTTAAAGTAACCTGACATTCAATTTACAAAGTAGGTGGGATTTGCATAAGATCATATCATCATATAAATCATATTCATCGCAAATTCAATCAGGATCATGTCATATATATATACACTTATACACATTCTGTCAAGATAAATCATGTTTAATCAATCATAAATAATTTATATATACTCATTTAGTTCCATTTATCTTTTTGATAATTAATCTCATTTCTATCTAGCCCGATGAACTATAGTAATATAACTCGGATATTCGAGTAACTACACCAAACCAGAGTGAATCGAAGTGCTATTCAGAGGCACTGTAGTGCAAATAGAGGCAAAATTGTGCAATTAGAGGGACTGAAGTGCAAATAGAGGCACCAAAGTGCAATCTTGTACAAGCGCGCATTCTAACCCTATTGGCATGCCAATTGTATTCTAATCATTTACTACATTCAAACGAGCATTTAACCAATTTCATAACAATCATTATTTAGAGGCAGTTCCAGAATATCCATACACATGTAAAGCAATTAAGTTCTTTCCAAAAGCATATATATAACTCATGTTTTGTATATGTTCATCATTTTACAAATAAGTCTTACTCACCTTTCAATTAATTGTAACAAATAGCAATCTCAAACCAACATTAACATTTCAACCATAATTTAATTAACAAAGTCATGACAACACCAAATATAAATATACATATATCTATACTTTGAACTTACCTATTAATTCGACTAACGGTTGACTCGTAGGGACTAATATGTAATTTTCCTTTTTCCTCGATTATCCTCCATATGGTTCAATTCTTGATCTATATAATAATTAAATTCAACTTATCAATTTCAAATACATACAAATTTTCCCTGAAATTTTACACTTCATTCAATTTAGTTCCTAAACCCAAAACTATTAAAATATTCACATTTAAGCCCAATACACAAAAGTGATTCTTATTACATCCATAATCAACCTTTAAACACTTAAAAAATTACAAAATTTACATGTTAAATTTTAAGTATTCTCATATTAGTCCCTAGACTCAAAACTAACAAAAAATCATTTACAAAATAGTCCTAATCAACAATCAAGCTTATAAATATTTGATTTAATCTTATGAACACCAAAAATTCATTAATGGCAAGTCCCTAAACCTTTAAAAATTGTACAAAATAATCATCGAGTTAGGTAGATTAAGCTACAACGATCTCAAAAACATAAAAATCATGAAAAACGAAATAAAATTGCACTTACATGCAAGAACTTTGTTTGGCCGAACTCAAAGCTTCAACAATGGAGGTTTTTAAGTTTGGTTTTTTGGTGGAACTCCAATAAGGAAGATGATATCTTTTATTTTTATGGTTTTACTTTATTTTTTAATTATTAAAAATTAATGTATAAAATGTAACAAAACACCCATTAACCATCCCACCATAATAAAAATGGTCTATTTGCCTCATAAATCCTTAAATAAACACTAATTATATACTTTAGCTAATAAAAATAATAGTGATAAAGTTTTACGTCTTTATGATTTAGTCCTTTCTCTTTAATTAACTACTCAATCTTTAAAATAACTTGACCAAGACTCAATCGAACTCTAAAATAAACTCACAAATATTATAAAACATAATTTATTGACTTGATCCTCAAAAATTAGGGTTTCGAAACATCTATTTATGGAATCACTGTAAAATAGAATGTTACAGTCTTTCAACTATGGTCTTAATCCTATTTACCATGATGCCATAGCATATTTCAGCTATAGTCTTACTCATTATCATCGAGATACCATAGCATCTTTCAGCATGGTCTTACTCATTTTAGGCATATAACCTTTTATTGGTCCTATGGCCTCGTCATGATCTTTCTTACGTACCCTTCTCATTACATTCCTTCCATTTATCTAATTCATCATTCCCAACCTTGATGCCTGAACACCACAGTATCCCCTCTGCAAGGCCTGAAGTTTCACACATCATAATTTGCACTTAATAAGATCGTATGGTGGTATCTAATAGAAAGTCCTATTTCCTAGGTCATAGCTTCTTCTAATCCCTTTCATGATATCCCTTTATCATGCACACTAAATTAAAATGGTGGATTCATAAACTTATGAAAGCATACAACATACTTTAGTAATTAAAGGTTTGAGTATAGAAACTCACCTGATGCGTACTCACCCCGTCTCCCCAGCTTAGCTTTTGCAAACTCTAGACCTTCCATTCTCCTGGAAGCTAAGGATGACAACCAAATCATATGTTATACTAAATGTTTGTAATTTAAACCTTAATTTTCCAAAAATATGCAAAACCTTTAAATTGGTTCTGAAAACTCTTAACTTTATTTTCTAAATCTTTCGTATACCGAAAGGCTTAGAACCTTACCAGCTTACTGATTTCTCTACTTTTCTGACTTAATCCTTACAATCGTCACTCCATGCAGAGCTTTCCAATACCATTGCTTTCTCAGAGAAGATGAAGAAGAGAAGAAAATAAATCAAATTGGAGAAGAAGTCTTCCGTGAAGTCATTTCTCCAACTATTTATAGTCTTTCTTGCACTGTTTACAACTAGGTAGGGTCTACCCATTTTCAATCATTATGTCTCCCACTAAGAGATCGACTGGTTCTAATCCAACTGAATTAGACTTGAATTTCAACTATGCTCAAACTAGCCCCGATATTGCTCAAATTTTCCAGTAGAGATCGTCAATTTACCGTCTCTTTTAATTTAACCCTTAAAGATTCCTAATTTTTAGGTTTCAAGAGAAAACAAGTGTGACAAAATCTCTGGGAAATATTATAGAAGTGTGTAGTTCTCTGGGATTTACTGTATATTATAGATGATTTGTTAAGGTTATTCGATAATAGCTCTACCATTGACAAAATTGTTATAGGAAAATGTCAATTTTGTTTGATTGAATAAATGCCAGTAGAACTTTGAACAGTTGAAAGTTATTACAGAAGTTTCAGAATTGAATCTAAGATAGCGTGAATGTCTAGAGTTATTGAAATATTTTGATCTGATCATCGATTATCATTCGAGTAAAAGCTGATATGACGACTGATTTACTAAACTAAAAATCTCTAAAAGCTGTGAATACTCACCTGATTTGAGAATATAATAGATCTGTTATAGTTGAGGCGAGAGTTAAAACTGTTACTTCTTCAAAAATCCGAGAGTTGCATAGAAATGATTCGAATTTGTTAGCTAAATGAGAGCAATTTTAGAATGGTTAAACCATTAATTTCAGTGTTGGTAGTGATGATAGTCAGTATTTCTAAAATTAGATATGTGTACCGAATGATTTTGTGGTTAAAGAGATATATTCTACGGGAGAACATAGCAATAATTATTCAATACATCCAGGTGACAATAAAATGTATAATAACTTGAAACAAAGTTACTGGTGTCTGGGAATAAAATGAGAAATATCTATGTTTGTATCGAGATTTTTGGTATGTCAGCAAGTAAAAGTTGAGCATCAGGTTTCATTAGGTTTGCTATAACCTATAATGATTCTCGAATGGAAATAAGAGCGTGTTACTATGGACTTCATAACAGGATTACCATTAACTCTGAAAAAGAAAGATTCAATTTGGGTAATTGTTAACAGATTGGCGAACTCAACTCACTTTATTCTGGTCAAGACTGATTACTCGCTTAAGAATTAACTAAACTATATGTTGTTGAGATTGTCAGATTTTATGGTATGCCATTGCCTATTATTTTTGATCGGGATTTGAAATTATTTAAAAGCTGTTACAGATTGTTAGAAAACTTATGCAAATTTGAAAAGTGCGAATATCGAGTTTCAAATGGGTGACAAAGTGTTTTTGAAAGTCTTTCCGTGGAAGAAAGTACTACGATTTAGCAGAAAAAGGAAACTTAGTCTGAGATGTATTTGTCAGAAAACTCCAGATCCAGACTTCTATTGCACAAATCGACAACAACTACAGCTATAGAACAGGAAACCCATCAAGATTTATTCATATACCCCTTATTTATTTACTAGATCTAACAGACTTACTGTTTCACAACATGGAGTAATCTCTGATGAAAATCTAGATCTACAACTCCATCTTGAAGGAGAAAGAAATATTGAAAGTTCTTTAAGATTTAAGTAGCAATACTTTTTAAGGAAGGAAGAAGAAAAACTCTCTTTCAACCTGAATATATATATAAATAACCTAAATCCTTATGGAACCTAACACGTGTCTCAAACTTTCAAGACTATCTTTATAAATGGTTTACAACTATAAATAGAAATCTAATATTTTTAAAATTACGGTTAATTCCCTTCTCCCCTTCCTAACTACCTCATTAAAACGTAACTAACATAATAACTCAATAAACTAGGTGTACAATAGCTTGGGCGATAACCCAATTCACATAAAAATCCTCAATACTCTTATCAATCTCTTCTTCCTTACAACTTAACACATTCAGAGAACAATCCTTACCTAATACTCTAATGTCAACTTTGCGCCTGACCTATGTACCAAAAGTATCAATTGGGCGAATAGGACTGCGTCTCACAGATTTCTCTCATTCTACTCGCCCGTATTTAGGACCCACCAAAACTAGGTGTTATGGAGCTCATATGGACATTCAAGTGCATTATGTCCTTGGCCATTACTCCACTGGTTCGTTGAGGCTTCGTTTCCTAGTTGTAGCCGCTCTATCATGAGCAATCTTTGGTTCTCTATTATCTCCCATTCTTTGTATACTCCCTCTTTATTTACTTTGTCATGACTCCATTGATTCGTTAAAGCTCTATTCGACCAACCTGTTACATTGTTCCATTTGTCGTCTCGAGAAGTCCTCTTATCATTATTCCACTTATAATCAAATTCATCCATCATTAAATCAAATCGTTAATGACGTAACTAAACAAAATAAAAAATTAATGAAAGATAAAAGTAAAAAATTAGCACTCAAAAATAAAAATACTTAATGAATAAAAGTTAGAACACTATCTATACTAAACAAATTAATTTATAAAACCAAATTAAATTAGTTTTTATAAAACCGACAAAAATAATGAAACATAAAATTGTATCTATGGTCTATGAAAGTTCCTACTTAGTTTATTACGTATAAAAAAAATCTAATGCCCAAACCTCCCTAGCAATGGCACCAACAATTTGAATGCCTCCCGATGTGCTAACATCGAAAGTGTGTATTCAGCTTCAAAAGATAGGAAATAAGGCATGTCTGTAAGTGCACGGGTCAAATTGTAATATAGTTTGTTAGTACAACAAAATATTAAGAGTACTCCGAGGGTCGTACCTAAAAGAGGTGTGCTTAAACTAATAATTACTATTACACAAATAAATCTAAATAGTACTGAATCAAACCATATTATGAGAGATCATAATTGAAAGAATAAATAGAAAATAAAATAGGTAAAAGAATTAAATAGCCTAAAGTCATAGGATTGGAGATCCCTATCAAGAATAAGAATGGTAGTCTAACTCGCTTTAGTGTTCATAGTTAACTCTTATATCGGGTTTTAGTCAATTAGTTAGTCATTAACCTAGCAGGGCCTCTCGGCCTTTTACTAATCTAATGAGTCGACAACCACTGTTTATCTCTCGATGTCACAGGTTAGACCAGGTCAGCCTAACGTGCAACACACCTTACATGACCTGATGATTGGATTCAAGTATGGTACACAACAACTTAAACTTATACCAATTTAACAACGGTATTTGAAATTTATTTAAGACTATAGTTAATGGTGTAGTCCTCAGTATGATAATGAAAAAACAATCAAAAAAAATATTTATACGCCATGAAAATAGCATTTAAAACATAATTTTTAGCGAAAGCCTTATGAAACTCGACAAGGTTATTCCCTTTACAAAAGTTTCAATAAACATCATTAGTAGTTAATAAAACGTTTAAAAACATTTGGCATATATGTTCACATAGGCGATCTCATAAAATAGTATATATGTATGATATTAAATACAAACATCAAAGGTTTATATGTATTCTCATAAAACGTTTTCTAGATAAAATAAGTAAATCGTTACACAAGTTGATTTCAAAATATAATTACACGCCACCCCAAAAAGTTCATGCATGATACAAAATAATTCAAACAACTCACAATTAATGATTTTCTAGTGTAGTCCCTTTAAAGTCCTCTTCCTTCAATTAAACACTCCTAAGAAAGAAATATAACAGAGTAAGTTCATATGAACTTAGTGATTTCCAAAGAGAGAGGGAGTACATACATATCATGCACATTAATATTCTAAACAATACCAAACCTTTCAGAAGGGTTTAAATAGTATGATCATAATACGCCCAATGACATTTATAGACTACAAACATATCCAACATGCCATCTTACATAACACATGGGCGGTTACTATCCTTGATCTTAACACAACACATACAACCCATCCTTATGCTAGCCTCGTACCCATAATTCAGAATCAGAAGCATATCAGACAGTCATATTTGTATACATACTCCCCTTTAACTCCTCAAATCATTTATGTTTAGATAAGCATGTTTTCTCGTGACCTGCCAGTTCGGTTTGCAATATCATTGCCCTAACAGAGGCATTACAAACATATCTCCATTCTTTATCACCCCATATCACATCACACATATCACAGAAAGATGGTACTGGCATGAGTAAGAAAGATGGTATTTATCTCATAACACAGACAGACTACACTGTTACTGTTGACATTAGATTACCACTACCCACACAATTATCACTCATGCGATATGAAAAGAGTTTACTTACCTTATAAAATTTATACAATAATGGAATTCACAACACATGGAAGAAAGAAGGAACTCACAGAAAACTCTACTATAGTGATTTACATAGCAGGTCATTTGCCCTTATTGTTGGGACCTTTGTTAGCTTCTTGAGCTAAAAGAAAGATAAATATTCCCATTAGATCATTAAACTATCAAAACTTAACATGCATGCAAGGTTCAATATTGAATAACCTATAATTTAGGAAATTTTTTTTCCTTACTAAAAATTCTAAGGTTTATGCATGAAACACCAAAAACACGTGAATTTCCTCGATAATAACTTAAGGGTTTACCAAAAATTACTAGTAAACTAGTACAAACGTAGTTGTTAGCTAAACTCTATTAACCCTCTTCGAAAAAGCTCTCTACTCTAAGGTTTTTTCAGAAACTTACAGAGAAATTCAGGAAAGAAGAAGACATAAAGGTAATTCTTGATGGCCAATGTTATTCTTATATGCTCATGCAATAGACACAAGGTTTAGTGGGAAAATCAGATGATTCCACTAATACCCTAGATTCCCGTGATTAACTACACTTAACAAGTTTTAAGTCTAACCATCTACAGTATTCTAGTTTAGTTCTTATTAGATCTCAACCAAACCCTAACATGACTAACTAAGTTATCATATATGTACTAAACATAGAAATAAGTTTATCAAATTGCAAACTTAACGAGTTCATCCAAAACATCTGCGATGGTAGAGTCTACCAAACCCTAAAATTTGCCAGATGATGAATCCCACAGAGTATACTCCTCCACCAAAATGAATACTTGACTTACTCAATTCTACCATTGACTTAACTAACTTATACGCCAAATAGTAACTAAATATTGGGTCTCCATCGGGCAGGCTGTTACATAAGGGATGCTCAGTAGACTATACTGATTTCAAGTTTGTATATACCTAAATGACTTCTTAGGGTCATCAAGCCTAGGGTTTAAGTCCTCATTCACAACCAACTGATCCGTTAAGAATCCTTAAAACAATTATTAACTATTCCCACATCCGCTTGTTAATCTCCCTACAGATTTAGTTACCCATGAACATAATAAATGCAAACTCTAAATTGAATGTGAACATCATATTAATATTAAAAAATAAAGTAAAGAAAGAGAAATTAAATCCTAATTAAAACTTGAAATGCAAAAACTAAAATCTGTTGACAGTGTTGAAGATCCACAATCCTTGCGAAGAACAATGAAAAAAACTAAAACCTAATTTACAAAGAAAACTAAAAACTAAGTAAAATCGTTTAGGGTTGAAGTCCCTTTTGAATCTTGTTAACTCGAAAGATCAACTCGAAATCACCCAGAGGGGGTGAATTGGTTTCTTAAAAAAAATTTGTGGAAGCAACAAATGAATGAGCAACAATGAATGCAATGATTTATAGGGGTTCAACCCCAATTGCCTACTCCACTACCTTACCTTTCCACAACTAAAGATTTTCCCAAATTTGCTAATTTGATCAACCTTTGAGGATAAGGTTTAACCTTACAACTCATTTAAGATTTTTACCCAAAATATTAGATTGCAACTACCTTAAGGTTTCTACCTAAACCTTAAGACTCAACCCTCTCAAAGAGTATAACAAAGAAGCAAACAAGAAATAACTCTTACAAGATCAGAATGTTTTCCAATTAAGCACAATTACAATGAAGATCACTTGAGCTACAGAATAACAATGAAAGCTCTCAAGTGTGTACAAGAAAAGTATGAAAGAATTAAGCACAAAGGTTGTATTGATTGATCTTTAAGCTTATTGATCTCTCACCTGTTATAGGACCTTTGAAACATGGTATTTATACCCTCTAATACATTTCCAACTATTGGGGTTGTTGTAAAAGTTAATAGAGCCGTTGGGGATAAAAATACTAGATCATTAAATTCACCTACAACAAACAAAAGGTATAGATACTTTTTTTACGAGTATCAATACTATTAGCATTTAATGCCTGATTCAATGACCGTTGAAATTAGTTTACAGTGATACCAAATACAAATTACCAAAACCTGGTAAAAGGCATTGATTCTTTTTGTAAAGGTATCAATACTTTTTGTGTAAATTAAAAACATAATGTCAATATGGTATCGATTATTACAAAGGGTAACGATATCTTGAAAACTATCGATACTTGGCCAAAAAGTATTGATACTTTTTGATACTAACTTGTTTAAAAACAGTTTTAACATGATTGAAAATATTTAACTCAATTGAAACCATTTTAACTTGATTTTATCAATTTTGCCCAATTTTGTTCAACTTTAACTTTTATTTTTAAAACACTTTACTTTGTTATATCAAAACATATTATCAAATAAATGTTAGTTTAACAAATTTGGTTATAATGTAGTTTATATAGGCCAAAAATCCACAAGACTAAAGTGCCCCTTCGTTTATAATGTTAATTAAGGTTTTAGGTTGTAAAAGGACCCCTAATTGCCCTTAAAAATCTCAACCGAAGCACACAGGGATTTTGGGCTGCGCTGAAGCCGTGTTTCAACATAGGTCAGTGTCACGACACAATAGGAGGTGTGTCGCGACACAACAAACAATTTCATTCCAGGACTTTTTTTTATTTTTGTTTCCGGTGTTGCAAAATCAATGTCTTGGTGTCACGACTTGAGTATCAATTTCGGCCTGCGTGTGCATCTTTAACTCTCGATTGGCCTATATAACCCCATAACCTTATTTAGATATCTAAGATGTAATAAAAACTGCAAAAAAGCATAAATCACTACTTCAAGCATGAAAACATAAATATATAATAAGATGATTTGATTTAACAATTAAAAAAGCTAAAGTTATGTGTAAAAATTGATGTAAATAATAGTGTAATTCGTGGCAAATCACATACCTTAGTCCTAAGTGGATAATGGACTATGTATATGTGACTCGTATACTTTGACGTAAGTAAAAGCCTGAGTTCGAATAAATAAAGAATTGAAAGTTGGTGCATTGTGTATATGACTTCTATAGTATGTAGCATCATTCACTATAGTGGAATTCATAACCTAAGACACGGGTAAATGATATCCTCTCATTAGCATTATATGATAGATGAAAAGTAAATGTGGTCAAGGGTCATTTGTCTTTGTGATGAAAGACTTAATTACTATTTGATAGTAGTTGACTTTTCATGAAAGAAGATGTAATGGTTACCATGAGAAAAAAAATAGGATCATATTGGGAGAACAGATTTATCCCAAAGAGATTAAAGATATCCTATGAGGGTAATACATTTATGAAAAGGTCATTGGACGAGCATTGATCAAGTAGCTTTCGTAATGGTATGTCATTAGGGAGATCTTAGTTACGATACTATAGTGGAATGATTTCGTGAATAAATAAGTTTATAATTAGTAGGCCAAAAATTGAAACTTAATTATAAATAATTTGAGCCCTAATCACATATGTCCAATTGGTCCCTCCGCTAGCTCGTTGAAATGAAAAATGAATTACATGTTGAATCAAATGATCAGAAATAGATAGAAATAATCAAGTTAGAGAAATGGGTTACATGAAAAAATGATTGTGGTTTCTCACTGAGCATGAGAATTACCTGAGACTTAATTTATGATATTTCAAATAATTAATTAATTAATTGAAGTTGAAAAATGGAATTAAATTAATTGGTTATAGTGAATATGTTGAATGTAGAAAAATTAAATATATTTTCACATAGATTCTTTTACGGTAAAGTTGTCATGATTTTAATGAAATTAGAATCAGGTTGAGAAAATTATTTAATTGGAAAATTAATTTATTGATAATATTTATTTTGAGAAATAAAATAAAACATGAATTGGGTTGGATTGAATTATAAATTGCTAGGTTATGAGTTCAGGAAGCACTTATAATTGGACTTGATACAAGAGAGGCTCAAAGCCTCTCATATTGAATACAAGGGGACGACAAACACTAGTATTTTAACTAGGGTTGCCTCACCTCTCTCTCCTTATTCAACTAGGGGATTATTCTTCTATTAAATATGCATTACATGCAATCTACTAATTTAACTAGGGTTTCACTTCCTCTCCCTATAAATAGATGGCACTGCTAAAGTTATTCAGAAACGAAATGGTATTTAGGCCTGTTCTAATAGACGAGTTGAGCAACTTTGGAAGATGACTTTCTTCACTATCGCATGATTAGTGTGGCTACTCATAAACGAAATGGTATTTAGGGGTAAAGTCTCGAACTTGCTTTAGTTGCTGGATGTTATTAAATTAAGATTGTGTTGGTGGTGCCATTTGAAGTGGCACTCTACTTCTATTTTGGTTGAAGAGTGCCTTTTTACTCCAATCAACACTCACCCATCGGATAAGCGTAAGAAAGACTACTTGTATTTGCAATGGAAACATCCTCATCATTAGTTAAATTTAACAACTATAAAAGACACCTCATCATTAGTAAAATAACAAATAATAGAATATTTTCAAAACTCTTTGTTAAAATATTATTAAATTTAAAAGAAATAAAATATGTACTTAAGTACTCATAAATTATGTGGTAAAAGTATTGAATATTCAGTCTACAGTAAGTGAGTAACAACATGATACCTCATCATCAGTGAAATAAAAATAATATTAGAGGACTTATAAATACATATTAATAATTTTATTTTATCATTAACTCAAGATCTGAAATTAGAAATAAGAAATCTGAAACTTGAAAACTAAAATTCAATATAAACCTTAAATCCTAAATTTTAAACTTAAGCCTTAAACTCAATATAACCCCTAAATCTTAAACCATAGACTTTAAGCATAAAGCCGGAGAAACAATATAATAATTATAATAAATACTTAATTGTGTTTAAATAAAGTTATTAGTATTTATTTATAAGTTCACTATTTTTTGTTTTACTTACTAATAACATTATTTATGTTATGAATATCTTATTAAGTGGACGTCCATTAAGATCAATATAAGTTTTGATGTATTTTAAATTCTAATAGTCATTAGAAGTAGATCTCTACATTTATACTTTTTATGCCTATAAATAGAGACTTTGGAATAGCTTTGTAAATATTTTGATTGATCAATAAAATACGTTCTCTTTGTTCTCCCATTCTCTTTGTTCTTTACCCTCTGTTTATTTATTTTATAACACATTATTAGCACTACTTTCTTTTAATTATTTTTCTCCATAAGTCACAAAAATATCCCAAAATTTACTGTTGTCGTTTGCCTCCTAGAGTTGCTCTATTTCAATTGAGGCTTGCGCACTACGGGTAATCATTAGAGCCTTTAACCACTCAAGTACACATAAGTCTCTAAATTTTTTTATGCCTTTTAATGCAAAGAATTTTATGTAATCCTTACTTTGTTGATTGATTTTTAGTAAAATTATTTTATGAAAAAAAGTTATTACTTTAAGGTTTCTTTTAAACTAAGATTCTTTTATTAAATTATAGTATGTATGATATTTGGATG
>CM025153.1:16782012-16801829 GCA_013467495.1 Gossypium gossypioides
TAATCTAATCGAAATATTAAAAACATATTATTTTAATAAATAATATTTTAAAATTAGATAAACACTTAAATCATATCTTCCTATTGGGCTAAATTTTTATTTTCTATTACATTCGAATATATTTTTAATTTAATTGGCCTAATATATCATTTGGTACTTGAGAATTTGACACTTTCTCTGATGTGGTACATATGTTATTTTTTGGTCCAATGTGGTACCCATATTTGACAAAGGTTATATATATTTCAATAACTAAGGTAACGATGTTAACTTTTTAGTGTTTAATTCAGGTTTAGGGGTTTTATTTGATGAAATTTAACTGTTAATGTTATTAGGTATTATTTTTCATGATTTTGTTAATAGAATAAATTATTGTTAATTGTCAATATGTTTAATTTTACGTTTAATTTGTTAAATACAATTAGATGTATATGATTTAATTTGGGTTTTAGGATCGATATGTGATCATGCCTCAACGTACGTACACCGAGTAGATAAAATTGCAAATAAATAGATATGAAGTGTGGTGCTCTACAAGTGTCACAGGTCTAGTTGTAATATTTATTGTGTCACATTAGAACACAAAGTATTCTGAGGATCAAACCCAAGAGAGAAAGGATGAGTAAATTGAAAAGAATAACTAAGCATGCAAGGGAAAGTCTAATTAGCTACTCTAATGGACAAACCAAAAACAAAAAAAAAAAGATTTATGAAATTCCTAAATAACAAGGACTAAAATGTAATTTATTCAATTTGACAATTAAAACAATCAAGCAACAATATTAGTTTATTAATATCCATGCTAGTAGTGAATTTATAGCTTAGGGGACTAAATTCCTAATTTTCCTATTTAGTCAAATTTCACCTCTCAGTCTCAACTTTAACTTAAATAAGCAATTTAATTCAATTTACCTCTCAGTCTTACTAGATTAAACCGAACTAAATAAATTATTACACAATAGGTTCTCCTCATAGTCTCACCTATCTAAATAGTTCCCTAGAGTTGTCAATTTTAAATTGTTTCAATTGATTCAATTTAGTCTAAATTTTACAACTTAGTCCCTAACCTAAAATTCACCACTTAACATTTCAATCAATCAACTAATCACATAATTAGTCCACACCTAATGTAAAATCAATACAACCAATCAATTTCATGCTAAAAACAATGAAGAAAATAATTGAAATTAAAAGAGATTAGAAATGTTCAATGTCTTTTGTCGAAATCCTTGAATTGATGAAGTAAAAGTGTTTCGATTCACCAATAATGGAAAGCCTAAATGTTGAATTGTAGAATTAGGTAAAGTAGAAACAAAAATTTTAAGAAAATACCTAGAGTACAGAAAGGTTATTGTAGTTTTCTAAGAGAAAAATAAAATTTCTTTAGAAAAATTAAAACCTTAAACTAAGAATTAACCTAAAACCTTTTTAACTCCCAAAAAAAGACTTATAAAGTAGTACTTATATTCTAACTAAACTTAACCTAACAATGACAATTTTTCCATCCATTATAAACTCATTTAAGGCAAGGTTGACCAAAGTGACTATAGATTACCCTTTAATGTTAGGCTCGATGTCGCGACCCACAAGTTGATGTCACGACATCAACAATAATCTAGTCCATCAACCACTCGATGTTGCGACCATGGAGGTTGATGCCACAACCTTGCACTCAGGCTTGCTCGATTCTTCAACTTTAGGGACTGTGGTTGGTGTCACGACTTCAATAGGTCGATGTCGTGACTTTGAAGGCTAGCGTTGTGACATGCACTCCTTGGTGCCGTGACCTTGATAACAGTTCACTTGGGGTTGAAAGCCAACTCCTTAGTCGAAGGAAATTTCATTAATGTTGCGACATTGACAAGCAATATCGTGACCTTGGCTCTAGTTTAGGCATATTCCCTTACATCCTCATCAACTAAGTACTTGAAATCATCTTTACACACAGGTTAAGTCCATAATGGCATGCAATTGCCATTTTGTTCATAAAAACATAAAATTATGTAAAAACTAAATCAAAAAGTAAAATATACTTAAATGTGAAAAATCATTAAAAGACCTTATGAATTACCTGAGAATAAGTTCTTTAAGTGCGTAAAAGCTTAATTTTTCGTATCAAAATATGAAACATCAAACTCCCCACATTTAAGTCATTGTTTGTCCTCAAGTAAACGCACAAAACACCAAACATGCAAAAGGTCACTCTTAAGCTATAATGATATATATTATGCATGGTAAACAAGTATTAATAATGTATGTAACTCTTCTAACATACAACTTAAGAGTGATGCTTAGGCAATTCATAAACTCGACTTAGTTTAATAAGTTAAATAACAAATAAATATAGAGGCAATTATGCAATAATACAATCACTCATGTTATCCTATCAAAATAATACAAAGGTAAGAATTCAATTCATTCACCATCATACACATATATATACAACTCATAAATTCATTCACAAAAATGTTCAAGTCACATAGGACTTCTAGGCTTGTAATGTTTTGAGGCTGTCGAACGATTAGATTTAAAAGAAAAGATAGCTTCAAAATGACTCAAGCATTAGGAATGGTGTAGCATGATAACTCTTGAAAAGATTTATATTTCAGGCCTCTAGACTTGGTTAATTATTCGTACTTAAGTAAATTTAGTTGCATTTTAGGAAATTATATTAGCATTTTTATAAAATTGCACCATGAAGCTTGGGTTGTGCTTTCAATGTCACCATATGTTACTTTTACTTGTGGGAGGAAAGAAATTACGTGTTGTTTATAGCAGGTGTAAAAAGGAGGAAAAGAAGTGAAGGAGTGAAGTTTTGTCATGACAAAAGGTTGGATAGATTGCCAGCACAAATGCCATGGCAATTCCAGGAAGATGCTGACTTAGTTGTCAATTCGTGCCACTCTCAGCCAGCTATACTTGTACCAAAAATATCCACTTGAAAAAGAGGGAGAAAAGAGTGTGTGCTAAAATGGGGACTTACCCTATAAAAAGAAGAAAGAAAAAGAAAGGAAAGATGCGGTTTGTCCTCTCACACAATTTCTCGTGAGAGATCTAGAGACGCAAGAAAAGAGGGTAGCAGCTAAATAACAGAGCAACAACACAAGGAAGAAGGAGAAGCATTCAACCATGGGCTTCGCAAGATATTGTAGCACTAGAGTTGAGGGTCGGATTGGTGAAAGGTTCCTGAAGTTCTTCCTTCATTATCTTAGTTGATTTCTATGAATTTTAACTGTGGAAATATGTTACTGAATGATACTTTCATTTTGGATTTTAATTTCCAACTCGTGAGCTAATCTCATCGGGTTGGGATTACTGAATGAATCTTTAGTTCCTTTAATGACCAAGGTATTATCCTGATTAGATTTACTATTTCATTTGATTTGCGCTATTTTAAAATGTATGCATACAGTCTCTAGACATAGATGAATATATGGTATGTCCATAAACTTGATTTAATTCTAAAAAGGTTAGATGAGTTGGATTGTGTTTGAATGATACAAGCGAGTATTCGACAAAATAGTCGTAGCACTCTAGACATAGAGCTACGCTCTGTACAGAGAAAGGAAGAAATAGTGCTGGGTATCCTTCTTAAAGCTTGTAGATATGCAAAGCCTTAGGTAGGGTAGCTTGAAGTTTGACTCTCGAAAGAAGCAGACTACCTTAGATATAATCTGAATGATAGATTGGTTAAGATTTTGCCATCACATTATTGTGTTATAAGGAAAGAATCTTTGTAATCCCAACCTTCCCATTCAACAATTTAGATCTTCTCAACTTTGTCTCCATATCTTTGCCACAACATTTTAAGTTAGTTATTTGATTTTAATATTGCATATGTGATTATTCCTCTACAAATTGTTAATCTGTTTTGCCACAGCCTGATTCATATAGTTTATAGTAATAGCTGAACCGAATTAATCCTATCTGATCCCTAAGGAGACGATCTTACTTACTACTTTATTACTTGATTAAACATGTACACTTGCACATTCACATATTATATTCACACGTGACAAGTTTTTGGCGCGGTTGCTAGGGATCGACAATTTGGTGAAATTTGGGTTTGTTATTTTACTTAGTTCCATTAGTTTTATTTAACTTAGTTGTATTTAATTTTTATAGGTTTGCCGTCAGTGTATGAAAAGAAACATTCCTACTAACAAATAATATCCTTTTAACCTAGAGATCGAAAAAACTTTGTGAAGAAGAAGAAAAGAACTGTGAAATATGGCTAGGGAAGGGAATGATCCTGGCCTAAATGATCATGGTCTCAATGACAATCCAAATAGTCAGGATGTTAATCCTTCTATTTGTCGTGTGATAGATGATCGAGATAAACCAATTCGAGAGCATGTTGTTCCAATTTTAGAGGATTTGAATCCAAGAATAGTCAGACTGCACATACAAGCTCAGTAGTTTGAGTTGAAACCGATAATGTTTCAGATGCTGGAAACGGTAGGACAGTTCAGTGGATTATCTACTGAAGATCCATGATTGCACTTAAGACTTTTCTTGGAAGTCTGTGACTCATTTAGATAATAGGGTATTCTTGAAGACGCCTTATGAGTTAAACTGTTTCCATATTCATTAAGAGATCGTGCCAGAGCATGGTTGAACACTTTGCCATTAGGGATGGTGGCATCTTGAAATGATCTTTGTCAAAGGTTTTTTTCTATGATATAATCCTCCAAATATGAATGCCAAGTTAAAGAATGATATCACATCTTTTCGACAATCAGAGGATGAGATGTTGTATGATGTTTGGGAGCGATTCAAGGAATTACTTAGGAAATGTCTGATGCATGGTTTCCAACACTGGACATAGATGAAAATGTTTTACGATGGATTAAACACACATACAAGGATGGTAGTTGATGTATCCACTAATGGTAATTTGCTGGATAAATTATATATGAAGCATATGACATTTTGGAACGAATTACCAACAATGATTATCAATACCCTACTATGAGAGTGAGGATTGGCAGAAGAGTTCTAGCACAATGGATCTTGATGCAATCACTTCATTAATGACTCAGGTATCATTTTTAGCTAATATGATCAAAACACTAAAGTGACCAATTGTAGTTTAGCAGATGAAAACAACCAAGCTATCATGTGTTTATTGTGGGGAAGATCATGTTTTTGATGAATGCCCATCAAACCCAACCTCTGTGTATTACATAAGTAATTTTAACCAGAACAATAACCCATATTCCAACACTTACAACCTAAGGTGGAAGCAACATCCAAACTTCAGTTGGAATAATCAAGGAATGGTGAACTCCAACAATGTTGTTCAACAGAATTCCACAAATGCACCACTTGGTTGTAATCAACCTATGTCATGACAAAATGTTCAACAAAGTTCAACATCATCTTTTTCTTCTATGGAAGCTCTATTGAAAGAATATATGGTAAAAATGATGTTGTGATCCAGAGTCAAGCTGCATCCTTAAGAGCTTTGGAAAATCAAGTCGGGTAGATTGCAAATGCGTTAAACTCGAGACCTCAAGAAGCATTGTCAAGTGACACTGAAAATTTATATCTCAATGGAAGGAATATTGTAAGGCCATTACACTCAGAAGTGGTACTCAATTACCTAGAGTTGTTAATGATGCCATTACAGATGAGGACAACTCAGATCTCACACATAGAAAGAATTCAAACCAATCTGTGGAGCAGTTTATAACTAAGTGGACCAATCAAAAGAATGTTGTAACAAAATCAGATTGTGCTGCAAATAAAAATGCCACAGTAAATCAATATCAGCAATCTAAAGGAAAGCCACCACCACATTTTCCTCAACGATTTTAAAAATCTTAACAATATTTTCAGTTCAAAATTTTTTTGGATGTCTTGAAACAACTCCATATCAACATACTGTTGGTGGAAGCGTTGGAGCAAATGCCCAACTATGTAAAATTCATGAAAGATATCTTGTCAAAGAAGCGAATATTGAGGAAATTTGAAATTGTTACTCTCATTGAAGGTGCACAACAATGTTGATGAACAAATTGCCTCCAAAGTTGAAGGACCCATGGAGTTTTACTATTCCTTATTCAATTGGAAATCATTATATTTGTAAGGTATCATCTGATTTAGGAGCAAGTATAAATTTAATGCCTATGTTTGTTTTCAGAAAGCTAGGAATTGGGAAGGTAAGACCCACCACAGTCATGCTGCAACTAGTTGATCGTTTTTATGCACATCTGGAAGGTAAAATTAAAGATGTGCTGGTAAAAGTAGATAAATTTATTTTTTCGGCATATTTTATTATTTTAGAATGTGAAGCTGATAAAGAAGTACTGATTATTCTTGGAAGACCTTTTCTAGCTATAGGTAGAACGCTAATCGATTTGCAGAAAGGTGAGTTAACAATGAGGGTTAATGACTTGCAAATTACTATCAATGTTTTTTATGCCATGAAGTGTGCAAATGAAAATGAAAAATGTCACGCCATTGGGTTTATCAAAATGCCAGTGAAAGTAGAGTTTGCAAAATTTTGTCATAGTAATTCTGATGATGACGACGTAGGTCCATTTGAGTTGAGTAAAGCAAAAATGACTGAAGAACTTGGTGAACTTATGAAGACAAAGAGGCTTGAATATAGACTAGGGAAGAGTTTCACATCTTTGGATTTATCGGGTCATTCTTTAAAGGTTTCTAGACCTTCTATAGAGGAACCTCCCATATTGGAGTTAAAGCCTTTGCCATTACATTTAAAGTACGCCTACTTGGGAAACAACAACACTCTGCCAGTAATTATCTCTGCAAAGTTGACACTTGATCAAGAGACTAAGTTACTAGATGTTCTGAAGAGATCTAAGAAGGCGCTAGGATGGACAATTGCTGATATCAAGGGAATCAACCTTGCTATCTGCATGCATAAGATTTTACTAGAGGATTGTCATAGAAATTCCATTAAGTAGTAGAGAAGGTTAAACCCCATCATAAAAGAAGTTGTCAAGAAGGAGATTAACAAATGACTCGACGTTGGCATAATATTCCCTATTTCTGATAATTCGTGGGTGAGCCCTGTTCAATGTGTACCCAAGAATAGGGTGTCATAGTGATTAACAATGACAACAACGAACTCATTCTAACTCGTGCTATCACGGGATGAAGGGTATGCATGAACTATCGTAAGCTTAACAAAGTAACTCGGAAGGACCATTTCCCCTTACCTTTCATAGATCAAACGTTGGATAGATTAGTTGGCAAAACCTTCTATTGTTTCTTGGATGATTACTTGAGGTATAATCAGATTGCCATAGCTCCCAATGACCAAGAGAAGACCACTTTCACATGTCCATATGGAACTCTCGCATTTAGACGAATGCTATTCGGATTGTGTAATGCTCCAGCAACATTTCAGCATTGCATGATGGCGATATTCTCAAACATGGTGGAAAAGTTCCTTGAAGTATTCATGGATGATTTCTCTATTTTTGGCAATACTTTTAGGAACTACTTGAAGAATTTGGAGTTAGTTCTTTGCTGCCGTGAAGAAACTAATCTTGTTTTTAACTGGGAAAAATGTCACTTCATGGTTTGTGAAGGCATTGTTCTGGGACATAAAATACCATAGGAAAGGATTGTCGTAGACAAAGAAAAGATTGAGGTGATTGAAAAGTTGCCACCACCTACCACTATCAAAGGTATTCAAAGTTTCCTTAGCCATGTAGGATTTTATCGAAGATTTATTAAGGATTTTTTTGAAAATATCCAAACCCCTTTGTACCTTGTTAAAACACAATAGAGCCTTCAATTTTGATAAGCTTTGTTTGAAAGCGTTTGAAGAATTAAAAAAAGTAACTGGTGATAGAACCAATTGTCATAGCACCAAACTGGACACTATATTATGAACTTATATGCGACGCTATCAATTTTGCTATAGGATTAGTATTAGGGCAAAGGATGGACAAGGTGTCCCATGCGATATATTATGCGAGCAGGACCCTAACAGACACACAACTTAACTACAATACTACTGAAAAGGAGCTATTAGTTGTGATATTTGCGTTTGAAAAATTCAGATCCTATCTAGCTGGTACCAAGGTCACAGTTTATACAAACTGTTCTGCGATTAAGTATTTGGTGACCAAGAAGGATGCCAAGCCTAGGTTGATCAGGTGGATATTTGATCTTGAAATTTGAGATAGGAAAGGGACCAAAAATCAAGTGGCTAATCACTTATCAAGCTTAGAAGTAGGAAATAAAGATGGCAATATTCAACTCATTAAGGAAGAATTCCCATATAAGAACCTGCTAGTTGTCATGGCATTACCTTGGTATGTCGATATAGTAAATTTCCTAATAAGTTGTTACTGCCACCTGAGCTCACTAGTCAAAGAAGTAGGAAATTTCTTTATGATGCCAAGCAATATTATTGGGATAAGCCTTTCTTATTCAAACACTGTGTAGATTAAATGATTAGGAGATGTGTTCCGGATGATGAGATTCAAAGCATTTTGCAACACTGTCATATAGCACCTTATGGAGGAAATTTCGGAGGAATGAGAACTACTACAAAGGTTCTCCAATCTGGTTTCTATTGGCCAAGTCTATTCAAAGATGCTCATGAATTCTATCAGACATGTAACCGCTGTCAACGAACGAGAAACCTATCAAGGAGGCATGAAATGTTGCTAAAAACATTTTAGAAGTTAAGTTGTTTGATGTGTGGGGGATCGACTTTATAGGTCCATTTCTAGCTTGTTGGGGCAATATGTACATACTTGTGGCAATAGATTACGTCTCCAAGTGGGTAGAAGTTGTTGATCTCCCTACTAATGATGCCAAGTCGGTGGTGCAATTCTTGCATAAAAATATCTTCACAAGATTTGGTACACCCCATGCATTTATTAGTGATGAAGGCTCCTATTTCAATTGCAAATTAGTCACCAATGCATTGAATAAGTATGAGGGTGAGGCATAAGATTGGCATGACATATCACACCCATACAAATGGACAAGCTGAAGTTTCTAATAGAGAAATTAAATAGATTTTGGAGAAAGTGGTAAACCTAACTCGTAAAGATTGGTCATCCAGACTGGAAAAAGCTCTACGGGCATATCGTACTACGTTCAAAACACCATTTTCAAGCTTGTCTATGGGAAGCCTTGCCATTTACCTGTTGAGCTCGAAAATAAAGCATTTTGGGCCATCAAGAAGCTAAACATGGATTGGTTCGTTGTTGGTAATAAATAATTACTTGAGCTAGATGAGATGGAGGAATTTCGAGCACAGGCATATAAGAATGCTCAGCTGTACAAAGAGAAGACCAAGCGATGGCATGATAAGAAGATTATTCCACGACAATTAGAACCTGGACAACATGAGTTGTTATTCAACTCTAGGCTCAAATAGTTTACAGGAAAAATTAAAGTCTCGTTGGTCAGGATCTTTTGAAATAGTTCATGTTTATCCTTATAGAGCTATAGAGGTCAGAGATATAAAGACTAAGTTAACATTCAAAGTCAATGGACAACGTTTGAAGCATTATTGGGGTGCTTCTATGACTCGAGATAAATATCCCATTGATCTCCAAAATACATAACTTTCACGTCTCCATTATCCTTTTCACTTTTTTTTTCTTTGTTAATTTTATTTTTCTTGAATTATTTCATCTGGTTGGTTTAATAAATTTTTTTATTTTGCAGGTATACTAAGGGTTGGGCTTCATCTTTTAGTAGTTAGCCCATTAGAAATTTTTGCCAAAATATTTACTTCCAATAAAATTTTTATTTTCCCCCCAAATCTCATCTCACCATGTCAGGCCATAATTACTGCACTTTTATCACCCATGTCACATCTTTAATAACTTTTTACATTTGCCACCCTTATTTTCTTTTTCTTTTAACCTAATCATTTCACCTTCTTTATAGTTACCTTCAACATTCGTTTTATTCTAGATTTACTCGTGTTTCCGCAAAGAATTCAAAGTGTCTACCTTTTTATTTTCCAATCACTCTAAAATTTTCAAAGCAATGGCCAATGGCCAATGGCCAAACATGTTCTTTCTTAATCACCACTGTGCCACCAAGAACCTATTTTAACAAAGTGACATAGGAGAAATACACAAATAACACCTCCAAGCATTCTTTTTGTTTGGAAAAAGGTTTCCTTTTTCAAGATGCGCCATTTATAGGGTATGATGAATCAGTTTCTTCCATAGTTGAAAAGAACGGGTGGAAAATCTTGTGCTTGCATCCAGAAGATGTTTTAACAAAGGAGGTGCGGGATTTTTATGCCCACCTGACCTCTCCCAATAATGATTTTATATATGTGAGAGGTGTTTTAGTGTTGTTTAATGAGTACTCTATCAATGCTCAGTATGACTTACCTGATGGTCAAGATGAGCATTCTCAGTTTGCCACAACAATCACGGTGGAGGGCCTAAATCAAGTTCTTAAGGATCTGTGTGTGGAAGGAACCAAGTGGACAATGTCCATACAAGATTACTACACTGTAGAATGAGTTTCTTTAAAACTCCATTATAAAGTTTGGTACCACTTCCTCAAATCCCATCTGAGTCCTTCTACACATAACTCTACAATTTCAAATGAGCGAATGCTGCTACTCCATTCTGTAATGATAAGGAGGAAAATCAACGTGGGAAAAATAATTTTTAAAGAGGTTCATATGTGTGCCCAGAAGAATGCTGCCAGCCTTAATTTTCCTTCTCTTATTATTGCCATTTGCCAACGTGTGAAAGTCCTGGTTCAAGCAAATGAAGATATGATTCCAAAAAAAGGGGCCATTATGAAGTAGATTGTTATGAGGTTTTTAGTGTACGAATTACCATGACATCTACCTATCGATTCTGCCTCTACATCCTCCACTCAAACTTATGCCCCAGCAACCCCTTCCACTTCTACTAATCTCTTTGAGCAACAAGTGCTCAGTTCTTTTGAGAGGTTGTACAAGTAGTTTAGTTTGTTCGATAAGCAACAATCATGAATTGCTACTAATTTGGGTAGGGCACAAGAAGAAATAGCTCTATTTTAGTGTTATGTGAGGAACATGGGTGCTGCTATCAAGAAATCCCTTTAGAAGAATTTCACCAGGCCTATGTCTGTATTCCCCAGCTTCCCTAAGGAACTGCTCTCTGATGCAAAGGAAGAGGAAGATGATGAAACAGAGGTTGATGGGACCGGACCTACCCCTACACACCCTGCTTTGAGGAGAAGGCCACAAAAGGACCAGAGGAAGATGATGAGAAGACTGAATTAGTGAGTATGGAGACCAACCGTGGCGGAGAAGAAGCAAACCCAACTTCTGCACCACCTACGAATGCTACTACACCTGTCCCACCTCAATTGATTGTGCCAATGACACAACAAGATCGAGAGATCAATAAGTTGATTGATGATTTCACAAAATCGGTTGATGAGGAAGACGAGGTGCCAATCAACATGTTGAAAAGGAAGCAGTGTTACAAGTATGCTGCATGAAAATCCACTCGTCCAAATTAAAGTAGCAACAATTTCACTCCAAGCTTCATTCATTTTTTTATGTTATTTATTTCATTTCATTTTAGCTTGCATTTATAATTTTTGTCTTATCATTTTCTGCCCATATATATGTTTGTGCATTCATAATTTTTGTCTGTTCATGCATTAAGGACAATGCATCCCTTAGGTTTGAGGGTGTGTTGTGCATATAGGTTGCATTCGAATAGCTATTCATTTTGTCTTTGACATTCATTTTGCCATGACACATAAATGCCAAAGAATTGTTAGACTATGATGAGTATATTTTTGCCTATGATGTTAAATAAGGAATTTAAATTTTTGACAATCCTAGAAAATTGTGACAGTGATAGGTGAGTTGCTTAGGATAGTTGCTTAGGATATTTAGACTATGATGAGTATATTTAGCTTAGGATAGTTGCTTGAAAGTTGACCCCTAAAATTAGGATGTCCTAATTCCAATGACAATTGATCTATAGTAAGTTTCTTTTAATAAAGTTAGAGATTCTTGAAGCTAAATTCAGTATAATGGCAATACTCAATAATGAATAAAGTGGCAATGTTTAAGAAAATTCAAGAAAAGAAATGTCATCAAATACTGCAATGCTTAGAATTTCCTAATAAGTCAGCATTACTTTGTTTTCTCCATCGTGTTGTTGATTAGAAAAGTAAGTTTAAGTAAGAGATTCAATGAAAGAAGCAGTTTAGGGACACTCCACTATAGTGCTAGGTTGAGTAGCTAAGGGGGTAGTTGTTTGCTCCATCCATTTTCTAAGTTAAAAGCCTTAACTTCATGAGTGAGTATTCAAATTGCGACATGATAGAATACCTAGCAATTTAGTGTATGCTCCACTGAGATTGTCAAGTAAATAAAATCATGTGATAAGATGAATCTCCTTGTAAAAATACTTGTAATTGAGTTATGCAAAGCCAGATTGTTAAAAGGAAACTAAGCTTAGATAACAAATACACTAAGTACTTTAGAAAGTGCTTGCTATAGTTGAAATTTCATGAGTAATTATAAACTGTTATTTTTAGGGCAACATTTTTTGCACCTTTTTTTTTTTTTCTAAACAAGTTTATGAAACTTGAGCAAATTTTTGGAAACAGAAGACTGCTGAGAGCTGAAGTATAAAATATGCTCTACATAGTTTGACATTACAAAAGGTAATTATATTGTTGTGGCAATTCATTCATTCATTCATGAATTCTTGCATATTTTGCTTAAGGACAATCAATAACTCAGGTTTGGGGGTATGATAACTCTTGAAAAGAGTTATATTTCAGGCCTCTAGACTTGGTTAATTGTTTGTACTTGAGTAAATTTAGTTGTATTTTTGGAAATTATATTAGTATTTTAATAACATTGCATCATGAAGCTTGGATTGTCCTTTCAATATCACTATATGTTACTTTTACTTGTGGGAGGAAAAGAATTGTGTGTTGTTTATATTAGGTGCAAAAAGGAGGAAAAGAAGTGAGGGAGTGAAGTTTTGTCATGACAAAAAGTTGGATAGCTTGCCAGCATAAAGGCTATGGAAATTCTAGGAAGATGCTGACTTAGCTGCCAATCTGTGCCACTCTAAGCCAGCTGTACTTGTACCAGAAATATCCACCTGAAAAAGAGGGAGAAAGAGTGTGTACTGAGAGGGGGACCTACCTTATAAAAAGAAGAAAGAGAAAGAAAGGAAGGAGGCAGTTTTTCCTCTCACACAATTTCTTGTGGAAGATCTAGAGACGTAAAAAAAGAGGGTAGTAGCTAAGGAACAGAGCAGCAACACAAGGAAGAAGGAGAAGCATTCAGCCATGGGCTTTGCAAGATATTGCAGCACTAGAGTTGAGGGCTGGATTGGCAAAAGCTTCATGAAGTTCTTCCTTCATTACCTTAGTTGATTTTTGAGAATTTTAACTATGGAAATATGTTGTTGAATGATACATTCATTTTGGATTTTAATGTCCAACTCGTGAGCTAATCTCATCGGGTTGGGATTACTGGATGAATCTTTAGTTCCTTTAATGACCAATGCATTATCTTGATTAGATTTACTATTTCATTTGATTTGCGCTATTTTAAAATGTATGCATGTAGTCTCTAGACATAGATAAATATATGGTATGTCCATAAACTTGATTTAATTTTGAAAATGTTAGATGAGTTGGATTGTGATCGAATGATACAAGTGAGTATTCGACAGAATAGTTGTAGCACTCTAGACATAGAGCTACGCTTTGTACAGAGAAAGGAAGAAACAGTGTTGGGTATCCTTCTTAAAGCTTGTAGATATGCAAAGCCTTAGGTAGGGTAGCTTGAAGTTTGACTCTCGAAAGAAGCAGACTACCTTAGATATAATCTGAATGATAGATTGGTTAAGATTTTACCATCATATTATTGTGTTATAAGGAAAGAATCTTTGTAATCCCAACCTTCCCATTCAACAACTTAGATCTTCTCAACTTTGTCTCCGTATCTTTACCACAACATTTTAAGTTAGTTATTTGATTTTAATATTGCATATGTGATTATTCCTCTACAAATTGTTATTCTCTTTTGCCATAACCGAATTCATATAATTTATTGTAATAGTTTAACCGAATTAATCCTATCCAGTCCCTAAGGAGACAATCTTACTTACTACTTTATTACTTGATTCGACGTGTACACTTGCACATTCGCATATTATATTCACACATGACATAACACATGTCATTGTTCCCTATTCACCCCTAAGAAAATTATTATTCTCACCACATTATTTCTCCTTGTCTCACCTCCCTTATTTCTCCAAAATAATGTATTACATGATTCAATTTTCATATGAATAAAAAGCCAGTAAGAATTGTACATCATGAAGCAAAAAAGGTTCTTTTTAAGCTGAAGAAAATTTCATCATTTGAGTACATTTTAACAAATAAGTAACTCTTTTCACTCACAATGCTTTCCACTCATTCAATGCTTTTATTCACTCACTATGCTTTTATCCCTCTCATTACTTTTATTCACTCAATTTTTTTTCATTTTCGCACTTTTTAAGCTAGATTCTATACTCACTATACTGAATCATTTCTTCACTTTCTTAAGTACATAATATGAGACTAATATAATGTATCAAACTAACCCTCCATATCTTAGCCCGACGTCTAATTCAAAGTGCGCATCACAAATGTGATAGAGAAAGGGTTTATATCATACTCAGTTTATGTAACAACCTGTTTTCTAGTGGTGTCAGAAATTATGGTTCGAGGCCACAAATTTGACTAGTGAGTCCGTAAATATTATTATTTAATATTTACAAGTCAAATATAGTTTTATAATAAATTTTGATTTGATATTTTTTATTATTTGAATGATTAGTTAAGTTCAAGTGGTTTGTCTCTAAAGTCAAGTGGTTTTGAAAAATGAGGTTTTGGGACCTCATTTCTATAAACCGAGCTCGTAAGTATTTTTATTAAATACTTATGGAGTGATTATAAGGGTATATTGAATTTTGGGCCAGATATTTAGATGTTTGGATAATTAAGTGAGGAAAAATGACTAAATCGTAAAAATTGTAAAAGTTAATCACTATAGGCTTATTTGTATTAAGTGGTTATAAATGTATGAAATGAAGGTTTATAATGCAATTAGACCTTATAAGTATGGTGGACGGATAGTGGCGATTTTATTTGAATTTTATATTAGTAATATGCTAATTAATAAAATATGTATATCATCATGGAGAAAATATGTATGTCATCATCTTCCGTTTAGTCTTTCTTTACCGAATGGAGAAAAAAAAAAGCTTGGGGAAGCCATTGTTCAGAGTTTAAGGTTTGACCAAGCAAATTTCTTTGTATGTAAGTTATTTTGTTACCCGTTTTCAATAATTTTTATATTTTTGAGATTGTTGCAACTAGGTCCAACTAACCCGTATCTCTGATTTCAAGACTGTTAAAGATTTTAAAGCTTTCCATTGATGAATTTGAAATGTCTTTGAAGTTTGATGATAAATTTATAAGTTTGATAATTAAATAGGACTATTTTGTAAAGTGTTTTTAGTTGATTTTAAAGTTTAAGGGCTAACTGATAAAATAGAAAATTTAGCACGAAATTCTTGAGAAATTATAGTAATTATGGGCTGTATATGTATAAAAGAGAATTCGGCTAGCTTGAATTTGATTTAATTGTGATAAATGTGAAAGTTTCAGGATTAGGGACTAAATTGAACAAAGTGTAAAATTTTAGGGAAATTATGAAAAATATCAATTAAGAAGTCATATTTATTAAATGGAATTTTATAATATAATTGAGATTGATAATTGAAATAAAAATTACTGTATAGATCAAGAATCGATTGATAATTGAGTAAAAGAGAAAATTACTGATTAGTCCCTGATATAGTCATCTTTGCTGTTTAGCCTTGGTAAGTTCATACAGTTAATTAGGTATAATTTGTAATTTTATATTAAATTCTGATTTGTGTTATGTTAAAATATATCTTTATATATATTTGAATTGTTATAAACTGATACATGGTGTTACAAATGAATGGAATTGTAATATGTTATATGATTATCTGTATTGAACCCAGATGAAAATATGATAAGATACAATTGGCATGACAATAGGTTATATTGCACCCTGTATGGGGTTGACTTATGATGAGATGATGAATTTTGATTTGTTACTTTCCACTGAATATACCGAACTCCAGTAGTTGTTGCGGACTATCGTGTTATATTTACAGTGATTCTGGTGTGTTATCGAGGGCGGATGTTAGCATACGGGCTGGGCACTTGGTGCCCAGGTGTGTTTCTAGAGGGATGATAATCTATGGGCTAAGCATTTGGTGCCCAGGTGTGTTCTCGGTTGGTTTGGCTCGTTTGAGCGTTCTAGTGTGTTCTAGATGGTTAACCGCATATCTGTATCTATTTATACTCTTCATCGGGCTGAATTTTTAATGGTTAAATGACTTAATGATGATATGTAACTGATATTTAGTTATAATTTCTTGTTAAAGACTTGTACCTGTGTTCATGGTTTCTGATATTATATTGTGACTTGATAATGGTTGATACTATACAAATGAGGTGATTAAATGACTCGTATTTACGAAACTCACTTGTTGAATGGTTGTAATTGCCAGGGTTAATGTTAGCCATTGATTTCGTTATTTATAAAACTGTGGTCATACAGTAAGTTATAACGTTTCAACCTGTGAACTTACTATGCTCGTAAAAGCTTACTCGTGTTGTTTTCTTATAGATCCTATTTTGCAGAATCGGGAATCAAATCAAGTTAAAGATCACATTATCCAACTATCTTTCGGTAGACTTTGAAAATGTTTAATTTGGGATATGTGGCATGTAATAGGAGTATTTGGTATATATTTATGTGAACTTATATGCTCAAGAAAATGAACATGTTTGTTGGCAAAATTATGAAATAGTTTATGTTCTAATATGTTAAGTTATATGTGAGTATGAATGGGACATGGTGGAATTTGATAACATGTTGATAAATGTTAATTAGTGATAGTAAGAATGATTGATTATAGATTGGATGAAAATTGTGGCATTATGGTTTGATATGGAAAATAGATGTCATGTTATTTGATATGAGTATTGATTCTTTCTCGACAAATGTATTGATGAATATGCCTTGGGTTATAACTTGTCTAGTTAATGATAAAAGTTAAGTTATTTTGGTACATTCATTTGATTATTTAGTTAATCATGATTTGAGTAGGAAATGAAGTTAGAAATTAGATTTGAATGGTGTTTGTTGTGGTGCCAATGAGGGGATATTGGTTAGGTACATAGGTTGAATGTTTTGGTATGTTTTAAGCATGTTTGAATGTATTTTGAAGATATGGAAATGGTTGTTTTTGGTTTGGCTTGATACCTAAGAATTTAGTGAAGTTTTGCCTTGTTTTGGAAGTCATTTAAGGTGCACAAGACTTGGGACACGAGCTGTCTCATGGTCGTGTGCCACACACGGTCACACCACACGTCTGTGTGCCACATTTGGGAGATGTGGCATGTAATAGGAGTATTTGGTATATATTTATGTGAACTTATGTGCTCAAGAAAATGAATGTGTTTGTTGGCAAATTTATGGAATAGTTCATGTTCTAATATGTTAAGATATATGTGAATGTGAATGGGCAATGGTGGAATTTGATAACATGTTGATAAACGTTAATTAATGATAGTAAGAATGATTGATTTTAGATTGGATGAAAATTGTGGCATTATGGTTTGATATGGAAAATAAATGTCATGTTATTTGATATGAGTATTGGTTCTTTCTCGACAAATGTATTGATGAATATGACTTGAGTTATAACTTGTCTAGTTAATGATAAAAGTTAAGTTATTTTGGTACATTCATTAGATTCTTTAGTTAATCATGATTTAAGTAGGAAATGAAGTTAGAAATTAGCTTTGAATGGTCTTTGTTGTAGTCCCAATGAGGGCATATTGGTTAGGTACATAGGTTGAATGTTTTGGTATGTTTTAAGCATGTTTGAATGTGTTTTGAAGATATGGAAATGGTTGTTTTTGGTTTGGCTTGATACCTAAGAATTTATTGAACTTTTGCCTTGTTTTGGAAGTCATTTAAGGTGCACACGACTTGGTACATGAGCTGTCTCATGGCCGTTTACCACACACGGTCACACCACATGTCTGTGTGGCACGCACGATCATACCACACGTTCGTCCATGTGTCTTATTGATTTTAAGTGCACGATTTGGCCACACGGCCATGTTCCTGAGCCATACAGTCTAGGATTTGTCACACAGCATGGCCACATAGCCGTGTGACCCCTATTTTTAAAATTTTCAAAATTTTTCTTATTTTTCTATTTTGTTTCAAATTAGTCCATAAATGTTTTCAAAATGTTTTTATGGCCCTCTAAGCTCGATTTAAGGCCTATAATCTTAAATATGCTATGATTAATGGTTTTTTTATGAATTTTTGATAATTAAATTATTTTGTGAACTGTTATATGATGATTTTGGACTTGTTAACTGTCATAATATCCCATAACACTTCACACCTGATCTGATTGTCGGGTCTGAGATGCATAATGGCACATTCGTTGCTGAAGCAAATACAACTTCATTTGCATATTAAATAAACAAACCATACATGTCATTATGATTAGTACTTAATTATAATGTGTTATTTATTCTAATTGGGGGTTCGAATGAACTTACAAAAGCTCTTATGAAGAATCGAGGTTGGTTGACAATTAAAGTGTAAAACTTTCCAAAATACCGAGTTAATGTCGCTACATTGAGGGAATCACATCAAGATATTGAAGGCAAAATGCTCAATGTCATGACTTCAATAATGTTGTATTGCAACTTTGAAAATAGGAGGTTGATGTTGCGACTTCAATAGGGGACGTTGTGTGTTGATGACTGTGTCATGACATCCATAGAGTGGTGTTATGACTTGGACAGAAGACTCCATCAAACCTTGCATCATTTGATACAAACTACCAAATCATATAACTCAATTGGTCTAGTGACCCTAAAATGCAATTCAACTTATCTCAAATGTTGATTTAATTAACCATTAACTTTCTACTTACATACTTACAATTCCTACACTTATATTCAAGTTAACATTTCCATTTCAAATACTAAATTAACAACTCACAAGTTAAAACCGACTCAACCTTAGGTACATGCCATTTATTGAGAACATGAAAAAACTATACAAACATTGCTGAGTCAAGAGCTATGGTTTGGATGATGTTTCACTCCTCGAGACTTTGAGATATATCAATACCTGTGCACGAAAATAAACAAAACCGTACTCAGAGCGATAAAGCTCAATGGAACTTCCATGATTCAAGTCAAATAACAATAGCATTATCATTAACTAATACAGTCAATACATGAGTCAGTTACGACCATTTCAATTCACTTTCTCATGTCTCGTATACCAAATTAATACACTATCTCAATTGACATTTCAATATGATCATATCATACCATGCTTTCTAATAATAAGATACTTCCATTTTCATTTCATTTAATACCATTTACTCATTTCATTACCTCATTTCTTTCTCAAATCTATTGATTCGTTCGTATCCATATCAACCCTTAGGCTCATATAAATCAAATCACATGATCTTTCACATGCTTATATTTGTTACATTTCATATATGTACATGTCATACCATTTTTGTGACACCCCAAACCTGACCGGGACGGGCCGACCCGAATTCGAAGCATTACATTAGCCATCTAAGTGACTCTTCGGCCAACGGCCTCCCAAGACACACCCCAACCTTATAACACCTCAATCTTATCCATTTATTAGTTATTTATTAATGCGG
>CM025153.1:16855225-16866280 GCA_013467495.1 Gossypium gossypioides
AATGTAAAATTAAATAAAAATAAAAATATTAAAATAAAAAATAGCTAAATTCAAAACCTTGATGCAGTCGTAAACCAACTAAAAATTCAACAAAGGTAAGGGTACCTATCAAATAATAGTATAGCCACGGTGAGCACATATATCATTCCCATAAAGACTAAAAGTACTAGTAATTACCGTATTTCTATTATTTAACCAAAAAAATTGGAGTGATTGATGAAAACTAAAATTAACTAAATTAATTAACTAAAGAACACAACAAAGAACAAATCAGGAAAACAAACGATTAACAACTAAGAAGCGAAACAATACCCAGAAAAGAATCCACCTAGATTTCATCTGTCATTATCAATCTAAATTAAACATTTTTTTACTTAGTATCTTGATACATAGAAATCCCTAAATTATCCTAATATATCTTTCGAGAGTAAGAGCAACTGACTTTAGGTTGATTAATTGAAATTTCTTTCTAATTAAACTGCTATTTTCATATTAACTCGATGTATGGATCCCCCTATTAGATTTGACTCTAATCTGATAGATTTATGTTTTCCTATTTCTAGGATTGCATTCAACTACACTCAATTATGCTAGATCTACTCTTAAACAGGGTCTATTTCTCCTCTAAATTAAGCACAACAAATATGGATTAATAGTCTAGAAATATTAAACCAAGAATTAAGCACACATAATTGAGAACAAGATCTAAGTATTTATTACCTAAAACAAAAATCAAAAGACAGAATTCATCATAGGGTTCATCTCCCATGTGGCTTCTGAAACTTGCTCCGATTTTTCGATTTCCACTTGTTTTCAACTCCTTTTGCTCCCAAATGCTCTCCTAAGTATAAAAACATGAATTTAAAGGATTAGGAGCACAAAACTCACCATTTTAAATTGAAGAATCATCCAAAAATGCATTAAGAGTGAGGCTAAAATATGTTACATTTATCATTCATCAAGAACAAACACAAATATTTTACATGGAAAACCCTCGAAGTGGGAAAAACCACGGGCAAAGGAGGCTTTGACTTTCCACTAAATGATTAAATAAACAATAGTAAAATATGGAGAAAATACTCTCCATAATTACAATGAAACTCTCTCGAAAACTCATATGCGGCAACATCTTATCGTCCATAAAGAAAACTCGTTTTTTTATTGGTATCTTGAAACAGGGATACAAGAGCCCTTTAAATAGGTTAAGTAGAGTTTGAATCATACTAAAATATCCTTGGAATAATCAAATCTTGACTAGGAAAAGATAGCAAAATTTAACTGGGAGAAGAATACTAGGCATACCCTACATACAAGGTAAACAAAAATAAAGAAGAAAACGAAGATTGAGATGAATAATCATTTGGAGGGTTATCATATTGCAAGCATGCAGAGATGGTGGCCTTTGATTTCATGTCAGATTCCTTCAATTCACTCATCGTAATTATTTGAGTTAAAGTGTTATCCAAGTGGTTTTTTAGACTACTGAAAATAGACTGTGAAATTATTTATCATAAGAATATAAAATTAATTTGTATATATATTTAGTTTAGTTGGTTTTTATCCATTTTAGGGAAGTCAAGAACTTGGCTAACTATTAGTCTAAATTCATTATTTAAATATTGGAAATATGAGTTGTCTTTATAGAGTAAAAATCTCCAAAAGTGGTTGGTAGCTTTTATTGTTTTTTTTAACAAAAGAGTGGTTGGTATACAACATACATAGGAAAATAATTACCTAGGTTTTTTTTAATGTTTTTGATTTATTTGGAAGTCTTACCTAGTTTTTTTTGTAGTTTTTGTTGGAATAATTGGATGGTAAATGTGGGTATCTATACATAGATTTAGGTTATTTATCGTACATAGTATTTGGGCAAAACTTTGGATTTGTAAAATTTAATTTATTTCGTGTTGTATCATTTAGATTTTACACTAGAGCTATTTGATTTTAATTTTTCTTTTAAATATAATTTAATCAAATTTGAATAAGTTAAATTATTTGAATCAATTTAATTTAGGTTTTATTGAAATATAGAGAATACATGATAAATAATGTTTTAAAATAAATTTATATCTTGCAATTTTAATTTTACTGTACTTATATTTCATAAAACGATTCATTGTAGTTCATATATTAGCATTGGTATTCTAAAGACTCTCCAATCACATTCGATACATTGTGTTGTGTGTTGTTGCATTCCATCACCAACTATATACCTAGTAGTCGTTTCGATCCAATCACCTTGTTGTAGGATCCCTCACAACCTTACCACTTAACCTATGAAGCAAATTTGTTATTGGTTGGGAACCATAGTCAGATTGTCACATCCCAAATATTAAGTGTTAGTAGAATCGGGTTTGTGAACCAAGAGAGAAAGTGGTCATGCCCTAATTTTTTAGATTATCTGTGCGCTTTTAGGAAACAAATGATTTACTGGCCTGTCGGTTAACTGCTAGTGAAACTGTCGTTGAAACCCAAGTTCAAATCCCTTCCCTCACACTATTTTTATTATTTTGCAAATTTTGGTTCAAACCCTATTATGTGACACACCTTGTTTTAAAAAGAAATATTGTAAAGTTATGTCAAGGATGAGTCATTGGCTTAGTGTTTAAGAGAAAACAAGCAGAAAGTGTAATTCTTGTAAAAACCTAAGTTCAATTCCCTTTTCTTGCAAATTGCCAATTTTTGCTAGTTGTTCTCCTTCTCCTTATTTTGTGTCGCCCATGCTAAATTGAATAGCTCTAGTGCAAAATCTAAATGATACAACTCGAAATAATTTAAAATTGACAAATCAAAAGTTTAGCCTAAATACCATGTATAGGAAATAACGTAAAGCTATGTATAGATATCCACATTTACCATCCAATTATTATAACAAAAAATAGCAAAAACCTAGGTAAGACTTCCAAATAAATAAACATCATTAATTTATTTTCCTATGCATGTTAAATACCTACCACTTTATTATTAAACAAATAATAAAATGTACCAACCACTTTTGGATTTTTTACTCTTTATAGATAACACATATTTCCAATATTTAAAAAATGAATTAAGACTAATAGTTAGACAAGTTCTAGACTTCCCCAAAAATGGATAAAAACCAACTGAACTAAAAATATAGATAAATTGCTTTTATAATCTTATGATAAATAATTTCATAGTCCATTTTAAATAGATTAAAAATCACTTGGATATCCCTTTAACTAAAATAGTTATGATCAGTGAAATGAAGGAATTTGATATGGAGTCAAAGGCAACCATCTCTACACGTTTCAAAAATGACAACCCTCCAAATGATTCTTCATCTGAATTTTCCTGTTCTTCTTTAATTTTTGCTTATCTTGTATACGGGATGTGCCTCGTATTCTTCTCCCAATTAAACTATGCTATCTATTCCCAGTTAAACTCTGATTATTCCAGAGATATTTTACTATGATTAGAACTCTATTTAGCCTATTTAAAAGGGTCTTGTATCCATGTTTCAAGATGGTAATCAGAAAAAAGGCTTTTCTTTAAAGGCAACAAGATGTAGCCACACATGTGTTTTCGTTAGAGTTTCGTTGTAATTATAGAGAGTATTTTCTCCATATTTTGCTCTATTTTGTGTAATCATTTAGTGGTAAGTCGAAGCCTTCTTTGCCTATGGTTTTTCCCACTTTGAGGGTTTTCCATGTAAAATATATGTGTCTGTTCTTCTTCACTTTTATTATCTCGTTGTTTATACGAGTTGAACCCCAACAATCTAAACAGGACATTCTACAAGGAAAATAGAATTTCAAGAAGACAATGAAGATTGAGATGAAGAATCACTTAAAGGATTGTCATTTTCCAAGCATGTAGAGATGCTGGCATTCGACTCCATATCAGATTGTGTAATATCCCAAAAATTGGGGGTTTGTAGAATGAGGTGTGTGAATTNTGGCATTCGACTCCATATCAGATTGTGTAATATCCCAAAAATCGGGGGTTTGTAGAATGAGGTGTGTGAATTGAGAGAGAGTGGTAATGCACTAGTTTCTGAGATTATCTGTGCATTTTTAGGAAATAAATGAGGTATTGGTTTGTAGGTTAAGTGTTAGTGAAATGTTCCTTGAAACCTAAGTTCAAATCCCTTCCTTAGCACTATTTTTATTATTTTGCAAATTTTGTATCACGCCTTGTTTTTAAAAAACTAAATATTGCAAAATTATTTCAAAAATAAGGAAATATCATAATGGCTAGTGATAAATGGAAAAGTATGAAATTTATATTAAGGTCTCTAGTTTGAATTTTCTCCTTTACTAAATAATTAAGTTTAGCAAATTTTTTTTAATGTGTGTGCCATCCATACCCTTGAGCCCTAGGTATAAATACAACTTTTTTTTGTATTTTTCAGCCTTTAAGTCAAGTTTTCACTACCCTAGTCGTTCACCATGTTCCTCTCCTCTTTTCTCTTTAATTTTCTTTCTTTCTTCCCTTGTGTGCCGTCGTCTAAGCCACCAAGATTCACCATAATTTCTCTTATTTTTGCAACAGGTTCTTAAACCATTATTTTCCTCTTATTTATGAATTTTTTTCATAAAATTTTCAGCCTCAAATTAGAAATTTTAGCACTCAAGAACGGCCTCAATTGATGCCCCAAAAGAACTCCATTGTTGCCCTTTTCACCTAGCTGGTGTAAGTTCTTATTTTCTCCCAATTTCTTGATAAATATTGTTAAATAAAAACCCAAATTTATAGATCTGGAATTTGAGATATTTTTAAATATTTAATGGGTATTTTTTCAACTTTTTAATTGATCTTGAAAGTTTTTTTAAATCGGCCCCAATTCGGCCACTACGGGTGGTGGTGCACGCACCTATGGGCAAGAAAAGGAGGCTATTTTTCTTTAATTTTTTCCCATATTTTTCAAGAATGATTTTGGGTTATTCAGCCTTTAATCACATGATAATTAAGTAAATTCATTTTTTATCAATCAAAAATTTGGATATGACAATTCCAGAAACGTAAGTATGGGTAATTGTAAACTAGTTTGTTGTTTCGACATAGATTTTGGGAAAAAGGTTATGGATTGATTAAATTAAGGATTTTAATCAATATTAGCTACTAGTTTTCCAGTATTTATATGTGCTAGGTGCTGACCCAAATGCTCAAATTGCATGAATTTCATTTTACGAGCTTAAGGACTAAATTGTAAAGAAATCAAAACATTAGAGGAAAAAGCATAATTTTGCAAAAATGTGAATTTGGATTGAATTGAATAGAATGACTATTAAATTGATGGAATTTATTCATTTAGATCAAGATAGACCTTTTACGGCTTTAGATCAAGGCAAAGAGAAAGCTTCGGATTAATCGACTTTATTTCTATATTTTATCATCGAGGCAAGTTCTTACGTTTAAATAGCATTTTAAATTATGTTTAAATGCTATCATTTTATAATATTAATTACGTCTCGACGGAAAGATCCAACGGCGTAACGACGATCATCGACACTGAAAAGGGATGTGACGACCATCAACTATGAAAAGGGATGGTGACGACCATCGATTACAAAATGGGATAGCTTTAGCTACCGATTATTAAAAGGGATGGTGACGACCATCAATTGTGAAAAGAGATGGTGACGACCATCGAATATGAAAAGGGATAGCTTCGGCTATCGATTATGAAAAGGGACGGTGATGACCATCAACTACGAAAAGGGATGGTGACGACCATGATGTTTCCACTTTGTGTGAGCTTCAGTAAAAATTTTTTATGCAAGTGTATTCATGATTTGTGGAAAGTTATTTTATCATGTGTTGATATTGAATTTATGTGATCAAGTACTAATTTGGGTTGTTGGTGATACATAGGCTTGTGTCAAGCTTGTGTTGTAATGATTCATATTTAATTTAAGCTTATGCATTGTATTGGTAAGCATCGTTTTTGATTTGTGAACTTACTAAGCATTATATGCTTACCTTGTGTTCAGTGTTCTATGTTTTGTAGTTAACCAAAAGCTCATTCGAGTTGGAAGTTCGTCGGAGACCTATCACACTATCCATCGACATTATTGGTAGATTTTGATGATTTTGAGTCTTGGTTATAATAGCATGTATAGGTGCTTTATGCTTGATGAAATAGTCATTATGTTTGGCTTGTAAATGTGGTATTTTGGTTAATGAATTAGTTTTCATATTGGCTTGTGTATATTTGGTTTTATGATGGTTCATAATTTGGCATTTTGGTGCTTTTTGTGCTTGATGTTGGAATGGTCAAGTTGATGTATGTTTTAGTGACCATTTTGGTGTATGTGAATGTGATTTTGGAATTGTCATTTTGGTAGACTTTGGTATGGAAATTGGTTGCAATTATTGAGTTGTTAAATGGCTAAGTTATGCTTATGTTTAAGTATATATAATTTCATGAAAATTGAAATGCCTTTTGGCATATTGATTGTATGAATAGGTACCATATTGTGCTAGCTTGGTTATGCATATTTTAGGTACATTTTTTATGCTTTAAATAAGTGCAGATGGATTGTATGAGTGTGCACGATTTGGGTGAAGGAAATGGCTTGAGAATGACATATTTCATGTCCACACGGGTGTGTGTCTCACACACGGCCATGTGTCCCCTGTAGGTTCCAAAGGGTTGCAAGTCAGGCTGTTACACGCCCTAGTACATGGCCTGGTACACGAGCATGTGAGGCCATTTCGAGAGTTAGACGGCCTAGCACACGGGAGTGTGACTTGGCCGTGTGACCCAAGTTAGAGAGTTACACGGGCACGGACACAGACTCGGGCTGGGACATGGCCGTGTGTCCCTACTTCAAATGTCCACATGGCTTGAGACACGGGCGTGTGTGTCAGCCGTGTGACCCCTGCAGTTTGAAAATTTCTAACCTTTTCCCAAAAATTCTATATGTTGTCGATTTAGTGCCGATTCACTTTTAAAGTGTTTTTAGGGCCTCGAGGGCTCGTATAAGGGACAATATGCATGTATTTGAATGAATTATAACATGATTTATGAAATGTTTAGAATTGAATGTTTAAAGTTTTAATTTTTTCAGTAATACTTCGTAACTCTATTTCGACGACGAATACAAGTTAAGGGTGTTACATTTAGTGGTATCAGAGCTACAGTTTAGTTAATTCTCAGACTGAATGTAGTGTGTGTTAGTCTAGAAATACATGCCATTATATAATCTGTGATAGAATAAACCCGGCGGCTTAACGACCTCTACCCCTATCTGTTCCCCAACCGATTCTTGTTGTTCCTCAAGGTTTGGAACCAATGCGAGTTAATAAACTGCCAGTCGATAAAATTCGTAATTATGGGGCTGAAGAATTTAGAGCTACAATTGATGATGATCTAGAGAGAGCTGAATTCTGGTTAGAAAATACTATCAGAGTTTTTCACGAGTTATCTTGTACACCGGTAGAGTGTGTAAAATGTGACCTATCTCTACTAAAAGACTCAGCATATTAGTGGTGGAATAATTTGGTTTCTGTTGTGCCGAGAGAGCGTATTGACTGGGAATTATTTCAAACCAAGTTCAGAAAGAAGTATATAAGTAAGAGATTCCTAGATCAGAAACGTAAAGAATTCATTCAGCTTAAACAGGGTCGTATGTCAGTGACTGAATACGAAAGGGAATTTGTCAGATTGAACAAATATACTTGGGAATGTATTCCAACCAAGGTTGTTATGTGTAAATAGTTCGAGGAAGGGTTAAATGAATATATAAAGCTTCTAGTCGGGATACTTAAAGTGAAAGAATTTGTTGTGTTAGTTGATCGTGCTCATAAGGCCACGGAGCTTAGCAAAGAGAAGAGAAAAGTTGATTATGAGGTTAGAGCTTCAAGGAAGAGATCATCAGGAAAGTCATATCAGTTTTCATCAAAGAAATTGAGAGAACACTATAACTGTTCGACTGCTTCAGTGGGAAATTCAAGTAGAGACCAAGGTAAATAATATGCGAGTTCAAAGGCGCAAGCTATGTCTGTAGGGAGTGTAGGCAATGTTAAAAACAATAAGCCTGATTGTTAACAGTGTAGACGTCGACATTTTGGTGAGTGCAGGGCGAAAGATGGTGCGTGTTTCAACTGTGGTTCATATAAGCATTTTATTCGAGAATGCCTAGAAGTACCCGAGAAAGAAAAAGTTTAGAATGTTTGACCTAACAATATTGTCTCAAGAGGTAGACCACCTCGTAATCCTAAAAATGCTAGTAACATTCGTAGTGGAACAAAAGACTCTGCTGTGATATCTGAGGCACGAGCACCAACCAGAGCTTACGTAATTCAAGCACGAGAGGAAGCTTCAGTGCCAGATGTTATTACTGGTATATTTTCTATCTATGATACTAATGTTACTGCTTTGATTGATCCGGGATCAACCCATTCATATGTATGCACGAATCTAGTGTCAAGTAAGAATTTACCTGTTGATTCCACTGAATTCATGGTTAAAGTATCGAACCCCCTAGGTCAGTATGTGCTAGTTGATAAGGTTTGTAAAAATTGTTTGTTGATGATTCAAGGCTGTAATTTTCTAGCCGATTTGATGCTATTTCCGTTTATTGCGTTTGATGTGATTTTATGCATGGATTGGCTGCATAATGCTATTGTGAACTATAGATGAAAGCTTATTGTGTTAAAATGTAATAATGGTGAAAAGATTCATATTGAATCAGATAGTTTGAGTGGTTTGCCTAGTGTTATTTCGGCTATGTCAGCACAGAAATATGTGAGAAAGGGATGTGATGCATATCTTTTGTATGTATTTGATTCTAGAGTTTCTGAGTTAAAGTTGGAATCAATTCCAGTGTTTTCTGAGTATTCATATGTGTTTCTAGAAAAGTTACCTGGGTTACTGCCGATCAGAAAAGTCAAATTTTCCTTTGAGTTAGTACTGGGAACATCACCGATATCGATAGCACCTTCTAAAATGGCTCCTACTGAGTTGAAAGATTTGAAAACATAGTTGCAAGAGTTGATACATAGGTGTTTTGCTCGACCCATTTTATCACTTTGGGGTGCACCTGTTCTGTTTGTCAAGAAAAAAAGATGGATCTATAAGATTATGCATTGATTATCGCCAGCTCAACAAAGTTACGATCAAGAATAAATATCCATTGTCGCGTACTAATGATCTATTTGATCAATTGAAAAGTGCAACAGTATTTTCGAAGATTGATCTTCGTTCTCTTTAGTATCAGCTGCGAGTTAAAGATTCTAATGTGCCAAAAACTGCGTTCCGGACCAGGTACAGACACTATGAATTCCTTGTGATGCTGTTTGGTTTAAGTAATGCACCTGCAGTATTTACGGATTTGATGAACATAATTTTCAGACCATACTTAGATCAGTTTGTGGTGATATTTATCGATGATATCTTGATTTACTCATGAGATGAGGCTGAGCATGTAGAGAATTTGAAAGTTGTTTTACAAACGCTGCGAAAAGCAATCAAAGTTGGATTTTTGGGAAGTTGGATTTTTGGGACATGTTGTATCAGCCGAAGGCATCAAAGTTGATCCGACCAAGATTTTAGCTATTGTTGATTGGAAACCTTTAAGAAATGTATCCGATGTGAGAAGCTTTCTAGGACTAGTCGGGTATTACATAAGGTTTATTGAGGGATTTTCGATGATTGCTACACCGATGATGAGATTATTGCAAAAAGACGTGAAATTCAAGTGGTTTGAGAAATACCAACAAAGTTTCAATCAGTTGAAAGCATTGTTAACTGAGGCCTCGGTGTTAACTTAACCTAAGTCAGGTAAAGAGTTCGTGATTTTCAGTGATGCATCCTTGAATAGTTTAGGTTGCGTTCTAATGTAAGAAGGCAAAGTGATAGCTTATGCTTCCAGATAGTTAAAGCCGCACGAAAAGAATTATCCGATGCACGATTTGGAGCTTGCATCTATTGTGTTTACATTGAAGATTTGGCGACATCATTTATACGGTGAAAAGTGTCACATCTTTACCGATCACAAAAGTTTGAAGTATTTAATATCGCAAAAAGATTTGAATCTGAGACAGCGTAGATGCCTCGAATTATTGAAAGATTATGACTTGATCATTGATTATCATTTAGGTAAAGCAAATGTAGTTGCTAATGCTTTGAGTACAAAATCTCTATTTGCTTTGCTTGTGTTGAATACGTGATTGAAGTTGTCTGATGATGGTTTGATCTTAGCTAAGTTGAAAGCTAGATCGATATTTTTACAACAAATTTGCAAGGCTCAGAAATGTGATGATGTGTTATTGGTTAAACGGAAACAAAGTGAGTCAACTTCTGATTCAGATTTCCAGATAGGATCCGACGATTGTTTATTAGGCAGAATTTGCGTTCCGAGAAATTCATATCTTATTGAAAAACTTTTGCATGAAGCTCATAGTAGTAGCTTATCTGTTCATCTTGGTAGTAATAAGATGTATAGCGACTTGAAACAAATGTACTGGTGGCTGGGTATGATACAAGAAATTTCTGAGTTTGTATCGAGATGTTTAGTATGTCAGCAAGTTAAAGTTGAACATCAGGTACCTTCTTTGTTACAGCCAGTGATGATACCGGAATGGAAATGGGAGCAAGTCACGATGGACTTTGTAACGCCCTGAATAATTTAAGCTTTTTTTTCTGAAATCTGACATAAGTGTGTATCTGCTTCAGTGGTTAAGTGTTCTGGGTGTGTGTATAAGGTCTTGGGTTCTAGTCCCACTTTTGGAAATTCTGTTATTTTTTATTCAAGCCTTATCCCTAGTGGGTGGGCTTATGTAAAATTGTTTGTAAGCCATATCAGAATGAGCTTACTGGTTCGAGTGGTAAGGAATTATTGTGTTGGAGGTCCTGTGTTCGAATCCTTGCGTGAGCGTGGGTGATAATTTTTGTTCCAATTGTCTGTTAGAGGTTCGGTGGAGTTGGGAGTCTGAAGTAGTTGGATATGGTTAGTGGGGAGGATATTATGGGATGTAGTTGTTGTGAGTAGTTAGGATTGTAACATCCCGATTTTTGGCCTAGTCGGAACAGTGGTTTCGGGACCACAAATTCGATGAGGAAAAATTTATTTTTCTTATATTTTT
>CM025153.1:16957169-16972155 GCA_013467495.1 Gossypium gossypioides
GATATCCATTAGAATAAGAAGTTTGATATACTTTAGGACTCTAATGTTCATTAGAAGTATAATTTTATTTCATTTATACTTTTTATGTTTATAAATATAGACTTTAGAAAAGCATTATCAACATAATATACTTTTTATATTCTTTTATTTTATAACACGTGATCAACGTAATACCTTTTTACTATTCTCTTCCAAAATTTTACAGCTTTTCTTTATGATTCGTTTGTAGCTTTCTTCTTCTTAAACAAAAATAAAAGAAAATAAATAATTACCCTTATCGCAACTGAATTTACACTCCAATTGCCTATTAAATCTAACCCTAACCACTTACCTAAACCAAATATCTAAACATCTTTTGCGAATAAATTTATAAAACAATTGTATATGGATTCGATAAGAAAACAAAAACTAGAGTTAGAAAAAAAAACTCTAACCCGCAACCTCTGAAATCCTCCATCCTTTTTTACCATTCAACTACAAGTATTTTTATCATTAGGCATCAAGAAATTTATAAAATTTTATTTATCTATGTCTAATTAGATTTATTCATTCAAAGATGAACGACTAGATTTATTCTTTGAGCTCTTAAACACAAGATGTGAGGGTTTTTAAGAAGTTTTTATTTAATGTTTCATATTGAGATTATTATTTTTATTTTGTGATTAATTATGATTAACTTGTTTTATTTCTATATTGTTGAGGATGTTGAAAGGTTTAATTTCAGAATGGATCTTCATTTTTATTCTTGATCTTTGATTTATGATTGTACAAGCCCGAGTAAAGCTTAATTGGTAGGGAGCTTCAACATATTTTTTTTTGAGATATGATTGTGATTATTATTTATTTGTTTTAAATCTAATCGAGTTATTGAGTTAGATTATTAAATATTGATGGATTCATTAAATTTACCAGTTAACACTCATAGTATATTATGTTAAAATGATTGCCTAATGTCGTAAAATATTTGAAAAAGAAATATCTTATAGTAATATTCTTTTCTTATTGAATATTTTAAAAGCTTGGGTTTTGGTAGAAATATATTAATACAATGTTGCTATATTTGAGTACATACAGTAATTTTTATTTGAGTTATCTCAAACGTTATTGTTTAAATATATATATTGAGTTTTTACTCAAACATAAGCTTCTATGATATTGGTTCTCTTTACATAAAGAATCCATTGAGACATTTAGAAGTTCATCTTACTAAATTAGTCGCATTCCTCGAAGTAAATGCAAGCATAAAAAAATTTAAAAGATATAATGATTGATGTGATAAGTGACATAATAATAACCACCAGAAGTGAAAATGCATAATAATTCTTCTCACCACTAGAAGTTAAAACATAGTAATAAATAAGAGAACGATGAGAGTTCTCAAATAACCCTTCAAAGAGTAGGGATAAATTATGTTATCAATGTGATATGAAATATTATTGGTCTCGTACCTGTCATACGCTCAAATATTTTGTTCAACTCTTTTAATATTCTTTGAGGAATGAAATATATGTTTCATTGATAATTTAACAATGAATACTATCCTTACAGCTGAAAAGCATTTATCTTATTTGTTACTGAAAGAAACCAATATTGATGTAATATTTGGTAGTACAAAGTTAGTTGAAAGCTTCAGAAGAACTAATATATTAATAATTGAAAGAACAAAAATTGTGATGGTTAATACATTATGTTCTAGACAATCTCAAAGAAATTAATAAGTTTTAAAAGATATTAACTCTAATGGATCTCATCTTGAGCTTGTGAATGAGGAAAAGATTATATTTGGTAAGAATTTATCCTTGAATGCTTAAACATTTGATTGACTATTGAATTGTTGGTTATTAAATATGTTTAAAAGGCTGGAATTGATTAAAATTGTATGTGAAGGGTTGAAAGCAAAATATTTGACTGTGAAAGGTCCACTTGAATTGTGAAATAATTTATTAGAAAGATATGATCATCGGAATATGATAATTCTATCTAAAGCTCGTCATGATTGAAAGCACTTGAAATTGCAAGATTTTAAAACTACGAGTGAGTATAATTTTGCAATATTATTAATAAGAACTTGTTAGAGAACTTTTTCAAGTTTTCATGTTTTAAATGTGTTCCTACAGTAGCAATATCATGAAAATGTTTTAAGATATATTTTGAATTAATATCATGTTTAGTTGTGGTTAAATAAAATAACGAGCTATTAAAAATTTCATAAAGCATGTCACACTAGATGTGCTCTATTTCCTAAAACAAACACAACAACTTATAATAAATTTGAAAGACATAATCTTCGACATGGACATGGTAAGTAGATATAATAATAGTAAAAAAGGGTGGCCATAATAAATTTTCTTACCACCAGAAGTATGAAGATAATAAGGAGATTGATAATATGAATGATGTTAAAATTCAGATTAATAGTTTTATACTATATTTTAGCTTTAATTGTTGTGCATTTATGGTATGCTCATGCACTTTGCTTAATTTTTCACATATATTTGTGCAAAAGAAAATATTCATTTGTACGCATTACATAAATTGATAAAAAAATTTACAACAAATGCATGTGACTCCAGCTTTGATTTTATTATATTGATGCTAAAGTTCATTCCTTCAAAGATGAAATTCAAGAATTTATATGTTTGAAATTTATAACTACCTCCTAACTTGTTAATTTCTTGTTTTCTTCGATATAATACTAGTATATTTGTTTGCATAACATTGTCCTATATTTATTAGATTATATTTTAGAACTATCTAATTTCTACAAAGTACATAATGTATGTTACTGAAACTCAAGTTAGATCATTTTCTATCTATGATATTGAATGAATTTTCTAATGAAAATTTTCTACATTTTATCTAGTTTATACTTTCTATATTAGTATGATTGAATTACATGAGATAGTAAAGTTGAAGTTTATTAGTCCAAATATTTTAATTAATTGGCATGATCAGTTAGACTATCTCGATCAATAATAATGTGACAAATAAGAATGTATATTAATATTTACCAAAGAACCTAAAGATTCTTCATTTTAAATATTTCTTAATTGCCACTTGTTCTCAAAGAAGATGATTTATTAAAACCTCACTAGCAAAAGTTGAGATTGAATCCTTACATTTCTGAAAGAAATATAAGCTCATTTATCTAACAAGTGAATTTTTTTATATGATTTTAGTAGATGCATCTACAAGTTAATCACATGTGAGTTATCAAATAGCAATTTGTTGTTTGCAAGACTACATTTTTAATGATTAGTTTAAGAACAAAACTTTCAAATTATGCAATCGAGACAATTCTTTCCAATGTTGGTGAGTTTATTAGTTAGGCTTTAATGATTATTGTATGCTACATTGTTGATGCAAGGAACTATCGCAAAAGCCTGTTATTTATACGTATAAAATGGTTTAGCATAATTATAAATTAAATGTCTCCAGTTAGTACTTATACTATATCTTTCAAGAACAAAACTTTTGTATATATATAATGATATGATATTCTACATGAATTGGCACTTGAACGCATCATGCCAATAAGTTATAATAAATATAACCCATTTTAGAATCTTTTGAATGTGTGATGTACGTTCAACTTGTGCCACCATAATATATATTAATTATGAGCCTCCTTTTATTATTAAATAATTTGACTGAATTGGAGATTCAAATATGACATTATTTGGTGATTACAATTTTGATTTTACAATTTTCCCAACAATAGGGGGAGAGACATAACAGCTGAATGAAATAATTACTTGAAATGAATTATCATTATTTAGATCCTTGTAGAAAGTAATTTGAACCAGAAGTTCAAAATGATAATTCACTTTATTGTAAGTTAACTGCCAAATGTATAAACTGACCTAATGAAAATAGCCAACTATTATATATCAACTTATGTTTTAAAGTCCCAGTAGGACAACCCGTGAGAATAAATGAAAGTATTGCATGCCTGAAATATGGTATATTGATTGGTTTCAAAGATGGAATTTTTCATAAAAGAAATAATAAATATAAATGGTCATATGGTGAAGACAGTGCTCTAGGAAAGACCTAAGACATAACTAATTATTAAAACTCCAAAAGAGATTTAGGTACTTGAAATTGAATATTGAAATAGCAAAAATAAAGAGATCTTGATAAATTATGTCAATATGAGAAAATGAGGATCCAAAAAATAAAAAGTTATCGACAACTACTTTGCATGCAATATTATTGTTAAAATAATGAAAGAAAACGAGGATCTTGAAAAAAATTATTAAGAATTATAAAAATGGAAAAGGTTGGCCAAAATGAAAAGACACAATTCAAGTAGAATTTAAATTCGTAAAGTTTCTGGACCAATAGTTCAAATATCTAAAGGTATAAATCTAGTTGGGTACAAAAGACCAGTTTTGTGAAAAAGAATAAGAAATATAAAGTTATTCACAAAGTCATAGAATTGATCATGAAAGGTATAATGCTCTTTTGTGGTGGAGGCAATAACCTTTAGATATCTTATTAGTGTAATAACCAAAATTTCAGTGATGTCGAAAAATGCAATTTTGAAAACTCATCTCCGTAAACTGAGTCCGTAAGAATGAATAAAGATTTAGGAAGTTAGTATGAAAATATATTGAAGTCCAATTAAATAATTTAACCGAGAAAATGGTTAATTAAAGCTCATGGACTAAATTGTAAAAATCCAATCGCTATTGAATTTTAATTTAGAAAAAGCTTGGGGACCTATATAACAATTATCCAAATGGAAAATTAGTTATTTAACCATTATTTAACATCATTTGGTGAATGATGATGATTTTCACTAAAGATTTATTTATGATTAAATTATTCTTAATAATGTATAATTAACTAATTAAGTAAGATTAATTAAATTAAAATAAGGTTAATCTTAGTATAAATGTTAAGAAAAGTGGAGAATTTTTATCTTCTCCATTTTATCCACCGTCTACCATCGTTAAGAAAAGAAAGAAAGCTCTAAAATCATTTTTACATTTGACCACATATTCAAGTAAGTCCTTAAGCTATTTTTCTTTTATTTTATGGAATTTGAATCATGGGAACTTGATTTAGCTAGCCCATGCATTAAATTTTTCAATTGTTAAGTTTCTAACAAGTTACCATTATAGAGAAATTGATTATATATGCTTGAATTTGGTAGTTAAATAAGCTTAGATCATGATAAGGACTAAATTGTAAAGCTAATTAAACTTGTTGGATAAGTTTGTAACATTAGGAACTAAGTAGAATAAGCTTAGATCATGTTTTTTTTTAGTTTTCATTTTTGGCGTTAATAAATGAAATGTTGTGTTTTTCCTACTTTTGAGATTTGAAATAGCCAAACGTGTCATCAAGGACCTAATGGTTGGTTGAGTGTTATAGGGAGCCTTGGAGGCCTGAATGTGAGCAAAAACATCGCCTAGAAGAAGGATATCGCAATATCAAAGCTTGGAATTCATGATACCTTAGATAATGTTGAATTGAAGAAGATTAAGGCCTTTTGCAATGATAATCGTGATATCCAAGCATGGGTATTGCAATATCCAACTCCCAAGGAATCCTCCAAGTTAGGATTGACGAGGATATTGTGATATCAAACTAATGGGTATCACGATATCCTTAACGAGGCAGACAAAAAAATGACTATAAAAGAAGTCCTTGTCTAACATGTTCCCCAACCAAAATTAGACATCCAAGGGAAATTTGGTCCAAAATTTTGGGTTATAATAAGATATTAAACGCCACTTTTGGCTAAGAACAAAGGTAGTGTAGTGTAGAGAGAGCTTTTAGTGTTATGATTTTTTTTATCTTGTAGTTTAGGTTTAGGATAGTTTTCTTCTCTATAGCTTAGGGTTTACTTTTCTTGCACATTTTCTTGTTTTTCTTAGTGTTAATGGTAGTTAGTTAATATAGTTATCAATGTAGCTAGGTTTATTTGTTGGTTTAGTACTTTAAACTTCTTGTATTTTAAGTTTAATCATTAGTATTAATATAACTCACTTTCCTTTTAGTTTCATCATTGAGAGTCTGACCTTTAAGTGTTTTTCTTTATTTCCTTTTCTATCATCTTCTTTAATTTCAAGCCTTTTCAACAAAAACCTTAGCTTTTCTCATTTTTCTTGCATTTACTGTAATAGCCCATTTTCTAGTGATATTGAAAATGACAATTTTAAAACCCTATATTCTAATGATCGAGTCACAAATGTTATTATTTAACATTTACGAGTTTATATTAGGGTTATATTAATTTTCGGTCCTATAATTTTATTGAACGAATAATTAATTAAGGTATAAGGACTAAATCATAAAAACTGTAAAGTTAATCGCTATTGAATTTTATTTGATAAAATGGCTTATTAGATAATTTTATAAGGTTTAGAAATGCAATTAGACCCTTATGAGTCTTAATGGTCGGTTGGTGGACTTATTATTGATAATTATGCTTAATTATAAGTTAAGTTAAAAATAATGATAAAACATAAAAACATAGCCATCATCTTCATTTTTCTTTTCTTCCCCAATCGAGCTAAACCTGGGATTTTTTGGTCAAGCTTTCTTCCTCTTGCATGGTATGTAAACTAAGCTCGTTTTTCGTAAATTTTATGTTTTTAAGATCCCAATAGCTTAATTTAGCTATCCTATGGACTATTTTCTGAAACTATTAAAGTTTATAAAATTTTTAATTGATGTATTCTTGAAGCTTTTGTGGTTATTTGGTTAGATTTGAAGCTTAGATATGTTAAAGGACTAGTTTGTAAAGTAAAAGTTGTTAGTATCAAACATAGGGACTAAAATGTAATAAATTTGAAAAGGGCATGAAAATTCTATAAATATAGGTTTTAATGAACTTTAGAAGGATATAATTGAGATAGATTTCAAAATTAAAGCTCAAATTTGAAAGTTATGGCATTTTTAGTTTTAGAGGCTAAATTGAAATAAATGCAAAACTTGAGAAATTATTACATAGATGAAATTCAACTATCACATAACAATATTTTGTTGTTAAATGATGTTTGAAATAAATAATTAAGTTGAATTACAGTTTAAATTGAGATTTACAACAATCAGAGGATATATGAGAAAAAGGGAAATGTGCTAAATAGTCTTTGACACTTAAATCGTTGCTATTTGTCAGGTAAGTTCATATGATATAAAAAAGTTTAAGTCGTTGTTAAGTTATGTTTAAATGTTTATATATGTCTATTAAAATTTTGAATAGTTTATGAATTAGTATACAAGTTGGAATTGGACTTAATCGTAATGAAATCGTACTGAATTGAAGTGTTGACATAATCCCGATGAACATAGTAAAAGTCTCATACACGAGGTTACAGGTTGATTTCTAATGAAACAACCTATTTTTCAGTGGTGTTAGAAATAGTGATTTCGGGACCACAATTTCGACATGTGAGTCCATAAATATTATTTATTTAATATTTATGAGGTCATTATAGTGTCATATTGAAATTTGGTCCAGTAATTTTGACGTTTAGATAGTTAATTAAAGAAAAAGGATTAAATCGTAAAAGTTACAAAAGTAAATTGTTATTATAGATTTTGTGCAAATCGGTTATGAAAGTATAAGTGAATGATTTTAAATGGAAATTAGGCCATTGTTAATGTTAATAGACGATTGAACATTAATTTTTAGTATATTTTTATATGTTATATATTTTAGTTTAATTATTAAAGATTGTTGCAAGATGACTGTTCATTCAAAGTTGGCGAACACTTCAACTTTGGTGGACTAAAAAATATGAACAGGATTTAAAGAGGTTATTTGCAAGTTAAGTTAAACAAAATATATGTTCTTTCTAGAAGATTTAGTATTTATTAGTATAGTATATGTAGCATTTATATTTGACATTTATTAGTATAAAAATCTTTGTTATTTCTTTCCATATTTAGGAGTTTTTTCGGTTATAAATACCCTTGTTACATTGTTCAAAATAGATAAGTAAAAACAATAAAAATCTTAGCAAACAATTTTGTTGCTAAATTTCTCGTTTCTTCTCTACAATTCTTTCTTCCTTAGTATCGAAATTTCAATAATTGGTATCAGAGCTATCTTCTTAAGGGTCTTAATTGTTCGTTCTGAATTACACATGGTTTCCGAGAGTTTCTCACCACATTCACCGTTGATTTTCAATGGTGAAATTTATCATATATGGGTTGTCAAGATGAAGACTTACTTGCAAGCTTATGACTTTTGGGAGGTTGTGAATATTGATGTCGAGTTAGCACCATTGAGGGACAACACTACAATCGCTCAAATTAAACACCATAGTGACGAGCGAGCTAAAAGATACAAGGCAATGTCTTGTATACAGAATGATGTCTCAAATGTCATATTCACACGTATTATGGCTTGTGAGACTTTAAAAGAAGCTTGGGATAAGCTAAAGGAGGAGTTTCAAGGTTCTGGTAAGACCATACAACAAGAACTTATTATTCTTAGAAAAGATTTTGAGAATTTGAAGATGAAAGAGGCTGAAATAGTGAAGTAGTACGTAGACAAGATTATAGCAGTTGTAAATAACATTAGGTTACTTAGCGAAGAGTTCGTAGATAGTAGGGTCATTGAGAAGGTCATAGCAACACTTCCTGAGAGGTATGAATCAAATATTTCCTCACTCGAAGACTCAAGGGATCTCTCGGTGATCTCTATTTCAGAATTGATAAATTCCTTATATGCTCAAGAACAAATAAGAGCATCAAGGCATAAGGAGCACGCAGAAGAAGAAGCTTTGCGAGCCCTAAGTATTGAAGGTGTGAACCCTTAGAAACATAAGGAAAAGAAAGGTTGGTCAGAGAGAAAGGAGAAGTCGATGCAAGATAGTGGAAAGAAGAAATATTCACCATGCTTGTATTATAAGAAAAACACTCACCCTGAGAAATATTGTTGGTACAGACCAGATATTAAGTGTAAATCATGCAAGCAGTTAGGCCACATGGAGAAGGTATGCAAGAACAAAGGGCAATCCCCTCAATAGAATGTATAGGCTCAGGCAGCTAAGGAAGATCGTATTTAGGAGGAGCAAGTGTTTGCAGCCACAAGTTCTGTATGAAAGAACAAAGTCGTGAGAGGTTGGTTGATCGATAGTGGATGCACCAAACATATGACCTCAGATGAAAGAATCATTAGGAAGATTAAAAGTTGTAATCTTAAAGTGAGGATTGGTAACGACAAAATTTTAGAAGCTAAGGGTAAGGGCGAAGTTGTGATTAATTCGTTATTAGGTACTAAAGTAATTTCTAATGTTCACTTTATACTTGCGATAGATCAAATCTTTTTAACATTGGTCAACTGCTTGAGAAAAACTACAATGTAGTTTTTAAGAATCATGGTTGCATAATATTTGATTCATTAGGACATGAAGTTGTAACAGTTTCAATGAAAAATAAAAGTTTTATGTTAGACTGGAATTTGGCAAACTCAAAGGCCTATACCAGTACGGTTGATGATGCAAACCTTTGACACAAAAGACTAGGACATGCGAACTATGAGTCTATTAGTCGAATATGTGAAGCAGGTTTAGTTAAAGAAACAATAAGTGTAAAGAAGCAAAGTGGTATCTAGGAAGTCCTCCAACTTGGAAAGTAGGCCATGTTACCATTCCCAGCAAACAAAGCTTGGCGAGCTCAAGAAAAGCTATAGTTGGTGCACTCTAATGTATGCAGACCCATGAAAACACCCTTATTGAATGGGTGTAGATATTTTGTCTTATTCATTCACGACTATACCAAGTATTGCTAGGTACATATTTTGAAACAAAAATCTGATGTTCCCGAAATATTTTGTAAGTTTAAAGTACAGGTTGACAACCAGACTGATTGCAAATTGAAGAAAGTCAGGTCTGATAATGGAACCGAGTACACTTCGGATAAATTCAAAATCTACTGTGAAGGAGTAGGAATCCATCACCAACTCACAAACATCTACACGCCATAGTAGAATAGAGTGTCCGAGAGAAAGAATAGGACAATAATGGACATGGTGAGGTGTCTCTTATGTGAAAGCAAGCTGCCAAAAGAATTTTGGGCTGAGGCAGTGAACACATCAGTTTATTTGCTAAACAGATTACCAACCAAGGCTGTAGAAGGAAAGACTCCATTCGAAGCTTGGTTTGGAAACAAACCTTCTGTTTCTCACTTTAAATTTTTTGGATGCGTATATTTTGTTCATGTTCCACAGGTGAAAATGAGCAAGTTAGAAAGGATGTTGTAGTCAGGTATCTTCCTTGGATACAACAACAATAGGAAGGGTTATATAATTTATGGTCCTTCATTTAAGAAAATTTTGACAAGCAGGGATGTTGTGTTTGATGAAAGTCAAGCATGGAATTGGGATGCTACTGAGGCTGAACAAAGATTGGGAGAACTGGGTTCACAAAACTATTATGATGATGATGAGCTGAGGTCATAGTCTAGTGATGAGCTAATTGAATCAGACTTCGACACTCTAGTAAGGGGCACGCGATCCATTGATAAGATCTTTCAAAGAGCTGACGTAGCACTGATTGAACCTGCGAGCTTTGAAAAGGCTAAAACTATATAATGGTGGAAAGAAGCCATGCGAGAGGAAATGAACATGATTCATAAGAACCAAACATTGGAGCTTGTTGACAAACCATCGCACAAAAAGGTCATTGGCTTCAAGTGGGTATTCAATACCAAATTAAATGTTGGTGGTTCGCTTAACAAGCTGAAGATGAGGTTGGTTGTGAAAGGTTTTAGTCAATAGTATGGCATTGATTACTGTGAGACTTTTGCACCAGTAGCAAGGTTGGACACGATCAGATTATTATTAGCCTTAGCAGCACATATAAGTTGGAAAATTCATCAACTAGAAGTTAAATTAGCCTTTCTGAATGGCTATTTGCAAGAAGAAATCTATGTGGAGCAACCTCCTTGGTTCGTAGTTAAAGGAAAAGAAGAAAAGGTATATAGGCTTAAAAAAGCCTTATACGGTTTGAAACAGGGTCCGCAAGCTTGGTATGCGAGAATAGATGAGCACTTCGTAAGCTTAGGATTTGAAAATAGTCCTAGCTAGCCTACCTTATATATGAAGAAAACTGGCAAACTCACTTCGCTAATTGCTTTACTATATGTAGATGATCTACTTGTGATTGGAAGTAGCGAAGTTTTAGTAAAGGAGTTTAAAAAACAAATGGAGAACATGTTCGAAATGTCAGATATTGGGAAAATGAAATATTTCCTTGGGATACAAGTTCGACAAGTTTAAGAAGGAATTTTCATAAGTCAACAAGGCTTCGCATTGAAGATTTTGAAAAGGTTCTGCATGGCAAAGTGTAAACCAATCGGAATGCCTATTGCACTTGAAGAAAAACTCTACAGTAGTGAAAACTTTCAGAAAGTTGATAAGAAGAACTATCAAAGCCTTGTGGGTTGTTTGTTGTATTTAACAGTAACACGACCAGATATTATGTTCGTAGTTGGCTTGTTGTCAAGATTTATACATTGCTGTGATACATATCATTTCAAAGCAGCGAAGAGGGTGTTGAGATACGTCAAAGGAACAATTGATTTTGGTGTTTGGTTCGCAATGGTAAACACTGCAATGGCGAACTTTTTAAAACTTATTGGGTACATTGATAGTGACTAGGTTGGATTAGTGGATGATATACGAAGTACCTTCGGGTATTTCTTCTCACTAGGATCTGGGGTATTCTTTTGGAGTTTGAAGAAGCAATCAACAGTTGTTCAATCCACAACTAAGGTTGAGTATGTAGTTGCAACAACAATAGTTAATCAAGCAATTTGGTTGAGAAAAAATTTGTTTAATTTGAATCATGTGCAGGTTGAAGCAACTCAAATTTTTTTTGTGACAACTAGTCTACCATAGCAAATGCGAAGAACCCAATCTTTCATGGAAAGACAAAGAATTTTAAAATCAAGTATTACTTTGTAAGAGAAGTCGAATAGAGCAAAGAAATGACTGTAGTCCATTGCAGTATTAAGGATCAATTTGCAGACATCCTGACCAAACCACTTGGAAAGTCGAGGTTTGAAGAGTTGAGGGATAAAATTGGTGTTCGTGGCATAAAGGCCAACGAGGAGTGTTGTGAGATGACCGTTCATGCAAAGTAGGTGAACACTTCAACTTTGGTGGACTAAAAAATATGAATAGGATTTAAAGAGATTGCTTGCAAGTCAAGTTAAACAAAATATATTTTATTTCTAGAAGATTTAGTATTTATTAGTATAAAAATATTTGTTATTTTTTTTCCATATTTAGGAGTATTTCTTATTATAAATACCCTTGTTACATTGTTTAAAATAGATGAGTAAAAAAAATAAAAACCTTAGCAAACAATTTTGTTGCTAAATTTCTCGTTTCTTCTTTATAATTCTTTCTTCCTTAGTATCAAACTTCCAACAAAGCTATTATAATAATAAGACATAAAGAAAACCACTATAATCTTTTTCATTTATTGTTTTGTTCAACCAAAAACTTTATTGTTGTTTAAGGGAAGTTCGACCAAGCTATTTCTCCTTACATGTAAGTCAATTTTATACCCATTTTTCACGAATTTGATGTTTTTGAGATCATTGTAACATAATCTAGCTAGCCCAGTGACTAATTTGAAATATTGTCAAAATTCTAAAAACTTTGCATTGATATTCTTGAAGCTTTTTAGTTGTTAATGTTTGGTTTGAAGCTTGATGATGAGTTTGAACTAATTTATAAAGTGATTTTGTATAGTTTTGAGTTGAGAGAATAAAATTAAAATGTTGAAATTTGCTTGAATTTTTTGTAAATTTGGTTAATTGAGGTTTGTATATAGATGTTAATGAATTCAACATATTAGTCCAGGGATTAATTTTGAAAATAAGCTTGTTTCGATTTTAGAGACTAAATCGAATAACATGTAAAAGTTAAGGCATATTGTGAAAAATATTGATTAAGAAGTCATATGCATTAAATTGAATTATTTTAAAGTATTTGGGCGTGATAATTGAAATAAAATTACTTTATAGATCTAGAACCGGTAGATTAAAAGAGAAAATTGTTGATTAGTCCTTAACATTATAATCTTTGTTGTTTAGCTTTGGTAAGTTCATACGATTTAGTTTAGTATAATTTGAAATGTTATATTGATTTGTGAGTTGTGGTTGTTGGATTTTTTAGGTATAATTGAATTGTTATAAATTTTTATAAGGTGAGAAAGTAATTGACTTGAACAGTGTTAATACGATGATATGTATTGAGCTCAGATGAACATAGGATAGGATACAATTGGCATGCCAATAGGTTATTTTAAGCGCTGCACGGGACTGACTTGTGGTGTGATGATGATTCTTGACTTGTTATTACATTGGGTTTACCGTAATCCATCATTTGTTGCGAATTACCGAATTATATTTACAGTGATTCTGGCATGTTACTGGGGGCAGATGTAATGCCTACGGGTTTGGCACTTGGTGCCTAAGCGTGTTTTTGGAGGGATGTGTAACAACCTATACCCATCCTGGTAGCCAATCTCGAATACGGAATGCCGCACCACTGTCTCGTGTCATATACGAGTGAAAGTTCATTCTAAAAGAAACGTTTTCCATATTATCATTCGTATATGTTTTAAGTCAACAATATTTGTTAGTTACCAAAGTTACATGCTAACCATTTGTCAAATAGTCATATAATAATACTTAAACATGCGTAAGGTCCATTTGACAAAATTTCCAAAACTTGCTCGTAGGTATCGATACAGACACTTGAGTATCGATATTTTCTCCTAGGTGGTATCATACCACTTGGAAAAACGATACCAAACTTGCATTCTGTTTCTCAACTAAAATCCCAAAGTCTCAAAAATTATCGATATTTGTCATGAAATATCGATATTTTGGCCCCGAGTATCGATACTCGAGCAAAGGTATCGATTCCAAGTCTCTAATTTGACTACTTGCACTTTTCAAAACTCAAAGGTATCAGTTTTACAATACGAATATCAGTACCCCTACTCCAGTCCTTAAAAAATGCAACATACATAAGCAAATAATCTATTTTCATTTAGTTTCTAAACATCATGCATCATGTATTTAGGAAAATAATTATCCAATGGCTAAAATTCGACAGTTCAAAACGTCAAAAACGTGTCTGAGCTAGAAACACCATGCCATCATCAATGTTTATAACCTAAGCATAATCATAACTCTTAAACCTTATAAACAAAAGCTATAACCAGCAAAATTTCTAGAAAATAACATGTCCATAAACAAGTCTATCACATTGTCTTTTTCCCAAAATGTAAAGAAATAAAGAACACTTATAGAATAACACAAAACTGGCTTAGATCACCTACCAAAAACCACACCACTCATATCGGCATACAACTAATCTGCAATGGGTAAAGAGGGGAGTGGTTGAGCTTAACTAGCTTAATGAATGATCAAAATAACCACATCGCAAACAAATCATCATGCATCCTCAAGACAACCATTTATAAGTACAATTACAATAGTCATATTTCTAGTGTCGTCGAGTACCTAACCATGCTTTATCTACAGGTTCTTCTACATAGCATTTACATATTCATGCAAACATATATCATGTAACACACATATTTAATCAAGCATATATCATAGTTCTCTCAAATCACATATAATGATAAATTGGCAATATAGCACATACTCCACTAAGAATAAAACATGTTCCACACAGTTACATATAATATGATAGATTGAAACTTGAGTTATGGAACATATAGTGACCTCTACCATCACATATCGGATACACGGATCTCCAACACACCAAACATTGACTCATATAGTCAAACATGTCCTAAGAGTGTAGCATAAAGCTAATACTCTCCTTATTTCCCCTCATATGTCCCATTGAATGGAGCTTAGCTCATATTTCCTTATCCCTCCAACATATCCTAAAGCCTCAATACCCAAAATCACTGTACATATAGGTGAGTACTCACAATCCTATGACATGCCAACTATATCCAATGGTTTC
>CM025153.1:17124975-17135983 GCA_013467495.1 Gossypium gossypioides
AACTCAGGGGTATCTATAAACTCCTTGGAATATAATCCTAGGGCAGCTCCGAAGCCTAAAACGCTAAGCTAAGGTAACGCGTTGTACCCCCAAGTCGAAAGGAAATAGTGTAAGGCTCATCCTACTGTGAAATAGTCGGCTGTAAGAAAAAGGTAGAGCAGAACTCCAATATGAGTTTGACATATGTGGGCTCCACGATAGTAAAGAACCGGTCCCACGATGTCGTGTCAATCAATACCTGAACCCTGGCCGCTAAATGGACTGCTTGTAGAGCCTCCCAATCAATGCATCGACCCACTCCCAATGGTTGCTCCTTAAGGTGCTGATACTAGTCCTCATGTGGACCGAGACCAAATTGGAGACGCGAGTGTCTCGTGACTGTGGTCAGGGCCAAGGATGAAGATGCATCCGATGTCTTCTGCTTTTTAGAGGCGGGAACAACGACATTGGTTTTTCCTCTCGTATTTATCATAATATACCTGAAACAAAATATGAAAACCGGATATTAGAGGAGTAGTGAATCATTGATTGGGCATCATCGACGTCGATAAAATAAATCTCATACAAACAAAGTCAACATGGGCAACAATTATCAGCAAAAATATATAAAAACAAATCCAAGTAAATTGTGCCGATAACACCCCAAACCCGGTCGAGTAAGTTCGACCCGAATCTAGCGTTCCACATTAGCCACTGAAGTGACTCTCTGTTAACTTCCAACCTAACCTCCAACACACCATAGATTCAAAACATGGAAGTTGTGCTAAGTTTCACACAGTGCAGCGGGATGTCATAACATCATGCATATAATATAAAACATGTGAGCTTATAAAACAAATAGAAGAAGTGTTTGCATATCAATCTACAACATCTTAATGGTTCGTAAACATCACTTAACATAAGTTCGCATAGCAGCATTCAATGTGAGTTCACATCACACGTAAAGTATGAGTTCACACATCAACTTAAGTTTGCATACAGTAATATAGGTTCGCCTCCTAATATTCATTATAGGTTCGCTAAATAAACAAACTTTACAACAAAATAAATCGTACATGCATAGGTTATCATACTATAATAAGGTTCGCATAAACACATAGGTTCGCATACATATATGGGTTCGCTAAGTAGTAAGGCTATCATTAACAAGGGTACGCATGTAATTTTTCAGAGTCACAAACTTACAGGGGTCACAGAAAACAATACTTAGCAATAAATCTGACTCGTATATTTTTATGAAAGTTAAGGTAATACAACGTAACACTCATGCATGAAAAATATCAGTTTTATTCATAATAAAAAGATAATTAAATATTTTAAGACATGGTTTGCAAAAGAAAAATAAAATTAAAGAAATCAAATCTAATAAGTGTAGTGATAATCAAACAACTCTAATCTTAAGCAAAAACTACATATATAAAATCTCATCGCTTCTTCCCCAAGTTCGTTAATATCTACTCAGGGCTTAGCCTCGCTCAAACCATTCGCTTGGCCTCTTGCCATCCACGACCTACTTATCTGTGAAGTAAGAGAAGAGTGGGTGAGTTCATTGAGAACTCAGTGAATAATCAATAACTATCAGCATATGCTTTAAACAAAAATTGAACTTAGTCTGAAAATCATATTACAAGTTAGGTTCGCCGTAAAGATGCGAAACCCAATTTGCCATTTTGCCTGCTCGTCAGAAAAAAAAACATATAAGTCTAAAAAAAGGTTTTAGTTGTACTGGTAAAAAAATCATACTTGAAAACTTAGCTTGCAAACAAAACTTATATAGCATGAAACATGTTCACTTACTTGTCTTTTCAGAATGGCTAAGAAACATAAGATATGTTCTCGCACTTATCTTAACACACCTATCTTATCAGAATCTATTAGATATGCGGAATGCCTCAAAGAGTCATTAACATGTCTCATAAGTATAGCATAAAGTTAAACACTTTCATGTACACGAATATGTCCTATTGTATGGAGCATAGCTCGACATTCCCTTATCTCTCTACATATCCCAGGGCCTCAACGCTCAAAATCACAAAAAACTTATTGTAAGTATTCACAATCCTTTGGTATACCAATATATCCAACATAATGACTCGCAAAGGAACATGCACAAAAACTTATCACATAGAGCTCGCATTTAGAGCTCACAGAAAACATAGGTTATAAAACTGTACTTTTAAAACATACTTTAGAACATAGGCATACATAGGAGCACGCTTAAAACATAGCTTTAAAACATAGCTTAAAATATAACTTGGAAACACATCTTGAAAACAGAGTTTTAGAACTTTTTTAAAAACAGAGTTCTTGTAGAAAAAGCTTATTCCTGGAACTTTAGTTTTAAAAACAAGATTTTTGGAAAACATAGCAGTTTGCACACAAGTTATGAACCCTGAACATTCATATTGAAACATGATAGTTTAACACACTTATGCCAATTCTTAACCATTCGTCAAAAAAGCTTGAGAATTTAAACGAGTTTTTCTTTGCCTTTATCTTTTCTAGTAAATGGTCCGGCTTGTTCGCAACATACATAAACACCCAAATTACTTAAACAAACAAGCTTACAGAATTCACACATGCAAGCGAACCTAACTTTCTAGAAAATCGACCCTAACAGGACAAAGGCTTACCTTGGTTGCTACAAACTTGATTCAAAATAGAGACTTGACAACAAAATATCGATGAGAGAATTCTCATGGGTAAGGGTCATATTTATAGGCCTAAGTGTGTTGGAAATCTTAGGATACCCTACTTGACTTAGGAAAGGTGTTACTTGCACGAAATTTTTTCCTAGATACACCTTATCTTTATTTCCTAATTTGAGTTTGACTTTGACTTTGACTTTGACTTTGACTAACGAACCCTCAGTTCACCAAATAGACTTGCAAACACCAGCTTGACAAATAGACTAACGAACACAACTTTCGATAAATCTAGCGAACCCCCTTACCATATTTTTCGGAGAACTCTCTATTGATACTCTTTTGGAGAACTCTCACTTACGAGGCCAAAACATCTAGACCCGGTCTCGGGATGTTAAAGGGTCAAAATAATTTAACCCAAAACATTGAATATGAACCATAGAGATTTAGCATAAATAGTACCAGAAAAAAAAATCAGCACTAATCAATATATATTGCAAACACATAGGCTCCCTACCAATAAAAACTAACCTAGTAGGTGAGCAAATCAACATACGAAACAAAACTAATCAGCATGCAATCCACCACATGATGAACACCTAACCAGTAAATACTATTGAAAAAAATAGAACAAAATCTAAAACTAAACTAATACTAATTAAATAAAAATAATCTACCAAACTAATAATATAATAGTAGAAAAATAATAATAATCAAAATGATAATAATAAAATAATAAATACCATAAACAAAAATTGGGCATGTGGACAAATGGTGGTAGGGAACAGTGACGGTAGGAAATTGGAAGAGTGGCCGACAGCGAAAAGGATAACGGCAGCGTGAGGGACAGGCAAAGGAAGGGGAAAAATTGGAACAATGGGGACAACGTTGTGAGTAATGTAACACCCTCAATCCAACCTGAATCTCCGAGTTTGGATCTCGGGTATTATCCTCAAAATACACGTAGAAAAAATTTCAAAATGGTCATCAGATACACTTGACTTGAAACATTTTTTGTAACGCTCTCAACCCGACCCGATTTCATCAGATCTGAACCTTAGGTGTTACTTCACATAACTTAGCAAAATTTCAAAACGGTCAACTTGAGCTCATGGCATTAAACATATTTCTTAACATTTTATCAAAAATGTCACTATTAAAGAAACATAAAAAAATATTTAAATTTAAAATAAAATATTTCATCAAATTGGTTACAACTTAATAAAACACAAGGTTTATAAAAACACAGACTCTTTAAAGCATAAATCTACTAGATGCCAATTTTCCAAAAATGTCTACTGTATGCATAGTATCCCCATTCGTTGCTTCTTTGGTGTACTCCTAGCTTGTCTTTCCTGGCAAACTCATTTATACTGAATAACTTGAAACATAAACATAACATTCATAAGTTCAGAGGAACTTAGTGAGTTTAGAAACAACATACCTTTTAACCTTTCTTGCTAAATTATTCATTTTGAATATTTAGATTTTCCTATATCTATTTTTGGTGGATACCTTCACATTGTCAGTTATATAATTACATGCTTATACGCCACTTACCATTCTTAACATATCATCATTCATCTAACTACTTGGCTGACTCCAGATCTTAACATACCATATTACCTCTTCTTCTCTATTCAGATAACTTGTATCATTTATCTGAGAACATTTGTTCTCAGACACAGTTCACAGGAAAATACTTTATCTTTTAGTAAATTCCCATGTAGAGTTGAATGCCTTCAGTATTCCAATCAAATCATATTCCATCTGAATACCCAAACTGACAATTAGCATAAATACCAGATAATTTCATAGTTGAAAGATAATATTTTTCAAACGTAGCGAATACTAATAACTCAGATTACCAACCATACATAACTCAGACAAAATCAGAACAATAAAGACTTATATACCACTTATAGTTGAGAACACGCCTATATTCTAAACTGACAAATAACCACAACGGATACCCTTTTTGAACATATAGTTCATACTTCTTTCCGAGAAACTTCTTTTAAGGCTCATTCGTTTACATCACAAAACTCTTCAAATCAAAAATCACTTCAGACAAATCATAGACTTATCAAAGTACTCCACAAGGGTAAAAAAAAAGACGCCACAAAGGCAATATACAAGATACGTCACAAAGGCTATACAGAATGCCACTTATGGATTTGACTAAACTCACATCGCGTGAGGTTTGCTCATCATCGTCCTAGGACACACAAAAAACTCTAGTTGATAAATGCGGCTCATCCGCTCCTTTCCAGAATGTGTCATGACCATGGACTTTCATCAGAATTGTCATATCAAAACTCGTGTTTACTGTCTCGACAGACTATATCGAATTCCACCGTGATGTCAAAACTCACATCACAACCTTCCAACACTCAGTTACACCTTATTTCCCCAACATTTTTAGTCACACATCATATATCTAACATAAGTACACATTCAGGTAGGCTTAACTCATTTTCTTAACCAAATCATACTTTAATACACGTTTCAAACACATTTACACGATCACGTACCACAATATACATCCCAAGCACACACACATAGTTGCTTCACAAAATCTTATGCACCCATACATACAACTCATTACATAAATGACTCATAAGGATACAAAACCAATATTACATACATATTTTCAGTAGTAATTTAGGTACTCATACACCATTACTGGAACATCGATCATAATAGATCTATCTAAAAAAACTTGTAGGAGTCGATGTTAGGGACTCATATGAGACTCACTTGTTGTAGGTCATAATTCTCAATTTTGAACATCTTTCATGAACCAACAACATCAACTACTTAAAAGAACATGAATCCACCATTAGAACCCATTTACAAACAGATTGCTAACATCTCATCTACAGATAACCCCTATGCATGGCCACTTATTCATAATTTACTGCCTATATAACTCATAATATCCTTACTTTTAACATGCAAAGTTATCAAACTTACCAAGAGATGGAATATCCACTGTTTATTCCCAAAATTCTTAGCTTCCAATTTAATGAGGAAAGATGACATTTAAAAGAAAGAAAAAAAATCAGAAAGCAATATTGAAGGAAGAAGAAAAACATCCCCATGAACTCTTCTCACACATATATATAACCAATTTCCTTTAGAGGAGCTTAAGAAGAGTCATTTGAATTCATAATTTGTCCTTCTTAGTGGCCTACAGATTCTGAGAAAAAACATAAATGAGAATCCTGAACGAATATTATTTGACCGGCTAATCCAATTGGCTCCCCACTAGATCACTGTACGAACCTCACAAGCATAATACTCAGACAAACTAGGCGTACTATAAATATTTATCGATAACTCATACCTTAAATACCCTTCTTGCTAACTCATTCCTTTTTCTTTAGAATAACAGAATAACCTGAAATAGAATATTTACTTACTTACACGGTGGTTACTAAACACCCACACATATTCGCCAAAAGAAACAATTGGGCAGATTAAACTTCACCGAACAAATTATTTTTCTACTACACGCTTTAATCTTGAATCCACAAGACTTGGGGTGTGACATTTTTCTTATTATTTTATCTAAGGTCTCATCATTAAAGGAACAAAGAAAAGTATTTTAAAAAATAAAGTAATACATCAGACTTATCATGACTAATTACAACATAAAATTTTACTAAACATATATTCTTTAAGGCGTAATCCTACTGTATGCCACTTTTCCAAATAGTTCACTGTATGCATAATAACTCAGGTCGCCACTTTCTTGGCATATTCCTGGCTTGTCCTTCCTGGCCCAGTCATCAATACCTGAAATAAGAATAAACACACGTAAGTTCGAGAGAACTTAGTGAGCTTTAATATAGAATACCTTGGTAGTTACTTTTATATTTTCGGATGTATGTCGTACACTAGTTTCCATACTTAACCTGTCATATATATTTTAGGGCGAACACTTTCATAACATCGGTCTTGCACGTATACTCTAACTACCATACTTAATATATCAACTTTCCTTTTCACTACTTAGCTGCCTTCAGATCTTACCTGACAATATATTATTATCTTCTTTCTCACAGAATAACAAAGATACTTCTCAAAGGAATATTTCTATCGAGCCCTCTTTATATGGATTTACTATTCATGTAGACAATTTTTAGAATGGACGTTTATAGATACTACTCACTGGCGGATACTTACTAGTTGAACTCATATTTTGGCGGATTCTCATACTGAATTCGATACTATCAGTTTACCAAATAGGTTATATCCTAGTACAAAGCCCAACATATGCTCAAACTGATTCTAAACTATCTAGATCGTTCAAAAGGATTCCAAACACCTTTATTACAAAACATAAGAAAACCCAAGATGATAATAACTTAGATTCCATAAGGTTCCAAAACGAGGCATATAACTATTCAGATATGGCAAATACCAGATGATACATATTTCAACTCTATTTAACACAGGTGAACTCAAACAGATGAATTCTTATATATTTCATATCTACAAATACACTTATAATCTAAACTTGTAGGTTACTACGGTGGATACCCTCATTAATAATACAAATACATATTTTCATCTAGGATTTCTCCTTAAAACACATTCGACTACATCATAGAACTAATCAAATCAATTTAACTTTAGACGTATCATATCCTTATCATAGAAATATTTATAAAAAAACTCTGAGGCTTACCCATAACTTATCATAAAGATAAATAACCATATTCTACCACATGAACATCAATGAACACACTAATGATACAATACAAAATTTGACTCAAAGGCCATATAGAATACGCCACATAGGCTATACAAAATATGTAAAAAGGGCCATGCCACACGGACAACATATAGAATCACGCGTTTACTGTCCCAACGAACTTTCACAGAAGGTACCATAGATTTTTTCCTCATGACTTATACATATTTTCATGTTGTGATCTGCCAGTCCCATTTACATATTATCGAAAGCATCACCATGAATATTCATACTATTATATCATGCTATGGGTCTCACCCACATGGACTTACACATTCTCATATCATGATCTGCCTGTCCAACCTTCATTTTACTAGAGGCATCACCATAAGTGTCTTCATATCACACAATGTCATGGGTCTTAGCCACATAGTCATACAATTATTTCATATCATGATTTGTTAATCTGGTTAGCAATATAACTGCTTTACCAGAGGTATCAGAAAGGAATATTTTACTTGGAATTCACTTATCCAGATTTGTTCATACACACCTGATAAATCATACTCATCCCATATCAAAGTTTACCTGCATACTTACCGCTTAACTTCCTATTCAGATAATACTTTCAATATGATATCATCACACATGTAACAACTACTATGCTTTACATGCTTACCGAATATCTGAAGTGTTAACATTATGTATATTCCTTTACCAGAATAATTCATATGAAGAAGTCAGATTAAAGACTCACATGATACTCACCAAAACTGCAGCTTGGAGTTCAACAACTTGAACATCCTTCTCGAATCAACAGCATCAACTGCTTACAGAACATAAATCCACCATTAAAACCCATTTATAAACAATTGACTAACAATTCAATTACATACAACCCTCATTTAGAGTCTCTTTTTTACAATTCATTACTCATATGTTTCCTAATATATTTATTCTCTAAAAAACTTAACATTCAGAGCTATCAAACTTACTAGGAAGTAGATATTCCACTAATCAATTAAAAAACTTAGCTTCCAACTTAATAAAGAAGAAAAACCAAAGGATAAACTTGTAGGAAGAAGAACCGTCCCCCATCAACCTTTCTCATTATACATATATATGTCTAGTTCCCTTAGTGGAACCTGACAAGTGTTAATTGTTTCCAGAGCTTGTCCTAATAAATGGCCTACGTAGTCCAAGAGAAATATAAATAAATATCTTGTACAAATATTATTTGACCAATCAATTTAGTTGGCTCTTAACCAATTCACATTATGAAACCAAACTAGCACAGTACCCAAACAAACTAGGCATATTATGCATTTGGCGGTATCCCTTACCAGACTTACTATTCACTTATAACATACTTTTTTAAATAGCAAAATAACTTGAGATAGAATCTTTGATTACTTATCTGGTGACTACCTTATGCCAAGTCGTATTTGCCAAAAGGCTATAAATGGGTGGACTACACTATACCAAATAAATAATTTCACACTTACATACCTTCAAATCGGGTCTTCTAGAATTGAAGCGAGACAAGTAAGGTCTTGGCCTTGGGAAGTGAGGGGGAAAGACGGACGGTGAGTAGAGAGTAAACGGTGGTGGGGTGGAGTGAGGAAGTGAGAGAATGATTTTAAAATCGTGGTGAGTTTAAAATGGGAAAAAGAGAAGAGAAGGGAAATATCAGTGGCTAGAATGGACTACAGAGGATAAACAAAGAAGGGGACTGAAGCACAAACAGACGACAGTGAGGGCTTGGAGGTGTTTGGGGTAAAAATTAGGGAAAAAATAGGGTGATGGCGACGTCAATAGGAATCGACGGCGAGGGTGCTTGAACGACGGTAAGAAGGTAAGGGCTTGGTGAAACGAAGTGAAAAGGACAAAAGAAAACAAAAATAAAAAACCCTAGAGTTAAAAAAGGGTACACGGCCATATGTTAGGCTATGTAGGCAACACGACCGTGTACCTCTCTAAAATTGTGTGGTCTATAAAAAAATTTTTAAAAATTACTTTAGTGTTCACATGGCCTGGGACGTACCCATATGTCTAAGCCGTGTGGTATCACCTAGACCGTATGTGGTTGTCGTTCACTTCTCCCACGGCCATGTAACGGGGCGTGTGGATCACAAAGCCATGTGTGTTATTAAAAAATTGAAAAATTGGCTCCAGTATTCACACGGTCCTTGACACGCTTGTGTGTATAAGCTGTGTGTACCACACAGCTATGTAGACAAGTCGTGTGTATTTATTAAGCCCGTGTGGGTTACTTGTCTGCTTCTCCTACGACCGTGTATAGGGGTGTATAGGTCACATGGTCGTGTGACTTTTTGGGGTCGTGTGGCTCCTAATTTTTTATTCCCTGTATACACATAGACGTGTGCCCATATCGTGTAGGCCACACAATCGTGTCCCCAAGCCATGTGGTCGGCCCCAAATCGTGTGGACCATTTTTTTTAATTTTTTAATTTTTTAAAAATAAAATTCAGGTAAATAAGAAACTAAGCATGCAACAAAATTAAATGAAATAAAAAAATTGTCTCTCGAGAAGCGCTTATTTAGGGTCTAAGCTTAACTTTCCTTTTCACGCACCTGGTTAATTCAGATTTTGGAGCTGGAGCTCCTTTCTCTCGTTATCAATATCACCACCAAGATAAAGTTTGAGTCGATGACCACTTACCTTGAATGTGTTGTATTCAGGATGTGTTACCTCTATTGTGCCATATAGAAAGATGGTTTTGCCCACTAAGGGCCCGACCATCTTGACTTTAGCTTTCCAGGAAATAGTTTAAACCTCGAATTGTATAATTGTTGGGAAATGTGCACATATTGTAGTAGGTATGTAATTATTTTCTATTTATTTGAACGATAAATAAATAAAACAAGTTAATTTCATATTTCACTATTATGTCTTTTATATTTTTGTATTTTATATTTTGAATGCATAGCGAAATTGTGACAAGCAAATATTAGCTCATTAATTGTCTAAGTTCAAACTGATGATAAGTGGCACTGTAAGAACATTTACATTGCAAGAAAGACAACTTACTTTAGTAGATAATCTAAACGAGTTTGTAATCTCATAAAAGAATCAAAGTGAGCATTTGATTCAAATATTAAGAGGGATTATTATGTCGTCTACAATTCCAATTGAGGAGATCGTTAGTCTTGGCTATTGGAGCAGCTGATTCCACAGGTAGATACATAGATGTATTTATTGAAAGAATGATACATTGGACTGGACCCAAGATGAATTGATTCTGAATCCATTTGTGAATTAATTCACTTGTGACATTCATGGTGTGACTTACCTAAATCCTGAGTTAGTACCTGACCATACGTATGTAACTCATGTGCTTTGATATAAATAGAGGTTTATGCTCTAAAGATGATTGAGTCGATAACTGATATGTTGGGTACATGACTTGTGTATAGCATGGTTTTACTAGCAACAGTGGAATTCATAACTCAATTAAAGAGTTAACGATATCCTCCTATTGGGATTGTGTGGATTGATAAATATGGAACATGACCATAGGTTGCTTGTTCTTGAACGAGCAATTTATCACAGACATTTGTTGACAGTGAACATATTAATCATTAAGAAGACATAATGGTGATAATGAGATAAAATAGGATTGTATTGAGTGAACGGATT
>CM025153.1:17375594-17390103 GCA_013467495.1 Gossypium gossypioides
TAAATATAATTTTCAGAATTCAAGGGTTTTCTCTTTAAAAAATACACTAGGAATAAATATCTTGATATCCTAGGGATAAGTAGAGCTTACAAAGTCAACATATGCATATTTTGCAAAATTGATAAGTAGTTGAGCCAGTGGATGAGTATATCCAATCATCAGCTGGTGGCATAGTCTCTGAATATTGTCTAGCATTGACACGTAAGTAAAATAATATGTTGATACTAAATCTTTTTTCTTAGTGCTAGTTTTCTTACATTTATCTTGCTATTAAATTTATTTATATTTCAATATGATTTCATTGGACTGTTAACTGTTTTGTGCACATCACATTGAAGTGGTTTTTTTCCCAGAAGACTGTACATTATATTCTGCACAGTGAAAGACCCACTCTTATCAAGATCCTATTAGAATTGCATATTTCAGGCTGCTAATGCCAGTCATTATCCAAAAGAATAAGATTCTTTAAGCAGGTTTCTCAATGGCAAAAAATCGGGAATCTCAATTCTCAAAGTGCTCATTGTTCGATTCTACCTTCTTCTGATTCGTATTATTTTTCTTCAAATATTTATATTCGAAAATGGAATTTAACACATATTTTAAAAACAAATATAAAAATTATGATATATCAAATACATTAATGGCATGTTTGGAAAACATAATTTGGTAAAAAAAATTAGATTTAGGTTTGAAAATTTAAATTCTTTGTTTTGTTTGGATAACAAATAAAAAATTGAATTTGAATTTGGCAAATTAAGTTCAATTTCATATGAGTTAAATTTTGGATTTTAAAATCTATTTTAAAACTTGAAATTTTCAGTATCCAAGATTGATTTTTAAAACATGAGAAATTTTTTGTTTTATCTTCTTTCACACTACCTTCAAAACTCAAACAATAAATAAACAATTGTACTTATAATGTATTATCAACGAAGCTCAAAGTTTTCAGAATTGGACTGATGGGCGAATCGATTAGCTCGGTTCGACCTGTCTGACTAGTTCGATTGAATGAATTATTAGAAAATAAAAATTGAGAAAATTAGTTTGACTAGTCCGATTGACTGGTTCAACCGGTTCACAAGTCAACTGATTTGACCCTTTATTCCAAATTAGTACCTTGATCAGTTCCAGTCTGATCTAATTCTAAAAACAATGACGAAACTTCATACATTTAATTTAGTACAATATAAATATTCAAAAATTTCATTTATACCATAATTTTCGCAATTTTAATTTATAAACTCCTAACTTTTAACTTATATGTAAGTAACTCCACTTATTTAAGTACAAATCAAATTATATGATTTCATTCAGGTGTAAACAAAGTATAAATGACTTGTATAAATTGTATAAAATGTCTATATAAATAATACGATAAAGTTGAGAGCTTTTTCTTTTAATATATTAACCCAAAAAATTCATAGAAATAATAAAATGAAAAGTTACATTTGGTTGTTGAGGGCATAATTCCAAAAAAAATAAAAATCTCTTTGAAAGAATATACAAAAGTAATCAATTTTATCTTAAATTGTTCATATGACAGAGTGGGAAGGACATTCTTTTTCCTTCTAAATTAAAATTTTCAGTACTAACTGGTGATCGAATCAGTCAAGCTATCGGATTGTTGATCCAACTTGTTTGAATGGTATGACTGATTTGATTAGTTCATATGGTTCCATTAAATAAATTATTAATTTTGGTTCAACCGCTCGATCAACCGTTGTTTTTTTTATTCAATCGTTTTGTAGCAATTTTTAGATCAACCGATGTAATACGTTTCTCCAGATTGATCCTCCAATTAATTTATGATTCAATCAATCCATTGACCAATCTTATTCGGTTCAAATAACTATGTTCAAGATCTTCCTAAATAATTAAATTTTAAAATTATTTTTAAGATTTCTAAATCTAATTTTGAATTATCTAAATCATCTACACTTGAATTTTCCAAACAATGAATTTGGATTAATTCAAAATCTTGAATTTGTATTTATTTTAATTCTTAAACAAAGAAGTTATAAATCTTAAAATTTTGAAACCCAAATTTTAATACAAACCCTCCCTAATGAAAGACTTAGAAAAAATATTGAGAATATACAAACCGAAAGACTTTGAAGTTGAATTTTCCGTCAAGAGAGAATAAGTTTTTATGTTTCTATATAAAGAGAGCTTCAATTCAAACATCTTAGATAAGCAAGGAAAAAGTCGAGGATTTCAAAGAAAGAGAAGGCAATGGCTGGTTACGGTGGCTATACATACAGCAGCAGCCATACAGGCGCATCTCCAAGATCATACAGTGGCAGCAAAACAATCAATTCCACTGATCAGGTTGCGGATCGATGGCGGAAGCCCATCATGTCTTACACTACCAACGGTAACACTGATCAATACTACGTTACCAATACCGAGATCACCATCCAGCAGTCTTGTGTGTATAAATACACACAAAGCAGCCCTATAAATGTTGTTGGGGTACTGAGGTATTGAGGTATTGTGTCTGTAAATACTTGCTATGAAACCATCTCGTCCAACGGAAAATTATTCCAGAAAACAGAAAAAATGGTGGCTCAAACAACACTGTCAGAGATTACCATATTGTTCAACTTAAGCATTGAGTTAAGTGCTTCCTAGGGAACCAACTCTCACCTTTATCTGTTTTTCATACGCCTTTTCCTTCAACTTTGTTTGGTGGCAATTATATAAAGAATGCCTCTGTTGTGTATTACAACATTAAGCTTTCCTATTAAGATAATGAAATAGATTTATAGATTATGTTGTTGGGCTTCTTGATTTTGCTTAAAATATTTATGTTGGATGTTCATATTTAATGCATATTCAAACATGAAAGCTGGTTTTGGGCAGTCCCACCTTTTAGCAGCCAAGACTTGCTCGTTTTTTGGTTTCGCAGATGGCTTGTTGTTGGAGGCTAAAACCATGCTTTTAGGCGTGCAATGGTTATTACAGGTTCAAAGAATAGGTTAGTTGCTTACTAGATCGGTGCTATACCTGAATGATAGAGATACAAAGTTAGTGACGATAGAAAATAAAAAAAAGTTCAAAGGTTATAAAAATAAGAATTGGATTCCAACTAGGAGAAATTTAATGTATTAGATAAATTTTTTTTAAAATCTCATCACTTTTCCAAAACAATATCATGGAAAATAATTGTGATATAGGTATAGATAATTATATTAAAATTGCACTGTCCTTTGATAAATATTAAAAATCTCAAATCAACCAATATACAATGATAGCAACAAGTTGTTCCTCCAATATTTTCTAATTTTCAAGTTTATAATCCAAGGGTGCACAAAAGTTTATTTGCTTAGTTTTTTATTCTTTGATTCACCTTGGAAATTATTTGGTAATTTTAGCAACCCCTTGGCTCCATTTGTTTTGACTGTGCTATCTTGTATAAGAATTGAACAATTTGATGAAGTTGCACCGTTTGAATTCAAGCAATAAAAAACAAAACACTCATGCTCTCACAAATGTTTTGCAAGGAAATGACAGTAAACCATTCGCTTGATGATATATAAACATCAACAACTTATAATGTTTAAATATCATCATATCATTGTAATAAGAAGTAAAAAGCAACAAAAAGGATAATAATTCTTCAATAGTATTGGCAAATACAAAAATTATGTTTAGGCTTATAAATACCTACAATCATATACTATTCTAAACTTAAGCCTATTGTTATATATAAGTGATCACCAACCCGAATTCTAGGTAGGATCCGGATCGCTTACCCGCAACCAGAATAAATCTCACCAGACGATTGAGTGTGAGGCAAACCATGAGAGGACAGCGAGGGGAGCTCGCAGACCTACCTTGCAAGGAGAGTTTGCACGAACCAAGGGAAGGTCGCGGTCTCAGTTCGCATATACTTAAGGAGCTCGTAGAAGGGAGACTGCATGGTTTGGTAGACAACCCAGAGTGAAACACGTTCCAGCATGCCTGAAGTCCGCTCAGAATGTCAGTCCTAGGAATAGTGGGGTCAAGTTATGAATAGTAGGGTTATCACATGAACAGTAACAATATGTATAAATACCTGAATGTTCCCATTAATAAGATACGAGATAAAATTACTCAACAATTGGTACGCTGAGCATGGAAAAACTTCCGATCATTAGATTTCTTCAATTTGATTTAGTTTTCTTCAGTTTCATAGTAGAAATGGCTCACCCAAACGAGAATTTCCCCTTCAATCTTCCATCAGGACAAGCTAGAGCATCAGGTTCTGACAGTCAGCATAGTGGAGCTGATTTGTTTTCTGGATGGTTCGCCGATAGACCGAAAAACTTTGGCAATGCAATTTATTAAGGAGTTTCCGGTCCTTTAGACCAGAATGTTCCCATTGATCAGGGGTTGTCATTTCCTCCTAACCAAAAGGCACCACAGTAGTAGTTCTTTGCTCTTTAGAAGCAAATGAAGTTCATGAAAGAGCAGGTGGCTACTTAGGAGGTGCGGTTTGAACAGCAACAGGCTTTTCAACAAGAGCTACTGAAGCAAAACGAGTTGAGAAGGAAGGTGCATTCTGACAACTCTAGTTCTTAGGATAATGTGAACACGCAAGACGAGGTCCCAGACATGCAGGTAAAAGAGTGGCAGAGCGAGATGGATGAGTTGCGGAGGGATGTAAGGGCGTTGCACCATAAATCTCAGGACATGGATTGACTGTTCTGTTCTAACAATCTGTTAGCCCCTAAAATTGCAATGGTGAATTTTTCGCGTGACTTTAAGGTTTCTAAGGAAATGTTCGAGGGAAGGAGGGACCCGCGAGCCCACTTGATGCAATAAAACGACTACATGAACGTATTGGGGGCATTAGATGCAGAAAAATGTAAGGCCTTTTCCAGGACGCTTAAAGGAAGTGCCAAGTATTGGTACCTGTCCCTTCATCAAGGTTCAATTCGAAGTTTCTTGCAGTTAGAACAGATGTTTTTGGGAATATTTAGGACTTACAGAGCAATCATGAGTACACCTATGGGGTTGATGTCAATGAAGTAGAGAGAGGGTGAGTCCCTTTAGGATTATGTGAAGAGGTTCCATGTAGCGACCCTCAATACGAAGAATTTGGAGGACCAGTGGGCCATTGATGCCTTTATAATGGGAGTACAAAATGGTCATGTACATTACTCCTTTATGGATAACAGACCACAAAGTTTGGCTGACTTGTACGAGAAAGCTCACAAGTTCGCAAAGGCAAAGGAGATTAAAAGAGTGTCGTGTGGAACTTTCCAGAGGGAGAATCGATAGTTTAGGAATAGAGAAAGACCTCGCAGTAGGCAAGGCCCTCCTGGCCAGTCGTTGTGAGTAAAAAGTGATAGGCTGTAGAGAAATCAAGCTCAAGGCGATTCGCCTAAGGCTCCCCAAAGGTCTCAACCAAATCACACTAGGAGATACGTTCCCCAGGTCAGGTTTAAAGCTTACATCCCCTTGAATGCTACCTGTGCCTACATTCTCAACCAGGTCAAGAGCCTTGGCATCCTGCCCAAACCATCCTCAATGAGGAGCAGTGCGAGAAGGTTGAATTTGAGGGACACAAAACTGATGATTGTTTCACACTGAAGGATGCTATAGAGGAGGCAATGCAAAATGGCGAGCTCGTAGAGTTTGTGAATTAGAGTGGTTCCCAATAGGGCCAAGGCTCGCATAGTGACCTTAAGGGTAAGCAGAAAGTTAAAGGTACCATCCATGTGATTGTGGGTACGGATGAAGAGTGGGTTGGTTCCAGCGCAAAGAGAAAGGTACACATGAGAAGTGTGATGTTAGCCAGTGACCTCAAAAGGTCGCGTTCATAAGGAAGATGGAGTGTTGAATTCGATAATGATGATGAAGAATTGGTCAGTGATGAAGAGGGTAATGATCCGATGGTTGTCTCAGCGATGATTACAGGTTTTAAAGTTAAAAGGATACTTGTAAATAGTGGAAGTGTAGTTAAGGTGTTGTCTTAGGATTCATACCAGAAGGTGGGGCTGAAGGAACATGCATTGTCGAAGGCTAATCCGTTGTATGGTTTTGCGACCCATCCCGTTGAGGTAAATGGCTCGATCACTTTGCAAGTCACCTTAGGGGATAGAAAGCACACGACTATGGAGTATGTTCAATTCTTAGTTGTAGATCACCCAATAGCGTACAATGCTATTTTTGGACGGTTGGTAATGAGGATGGCAAAAATGGTTATTGCAACGTTCTGCATGAAGATCAAGTTCCCGAAAAGGACTAGAGTTGGGTTCTTGCGATTAGATCAACGAACTGCAAGGAAGTGCCATATGTTATCCGTTAAGTAGGTGTGAGAGCCTATGGTTGAACGGCAGAGTTCGTAGGGAGTAGAGTTGGCAAGATAGGTTTTAGATTTAGACAGTTTGAATGAAAGGGACGATGAGAGAAGCAAAAAATCCGAGGCCGTGGAGCATACTGAAACTTTGCAACTATTTTATGACAATGAAGAAAAAACTATCAGAATCTCATCAACGTTGGTGGCAGAAGAAAAGAGCATGTTGGTCTGATGTTTGAAAGAGAATTCAGACGTTTTTGCCTGGTCAACAGCGGATATGCTAGGAGTGGATTCCCAAGTAATCGTCCATGAGTTGAAGTGCTCCTAAAAGTAAAGCCAGTGAAGCAGAAGAAGAGGAAATTTGTGCCACAAGTAGTGTAAGCAATAAGGCAAAAAGTGGCTAAACTGTTGTCAGCAAATTTTATTAGAGAGGTAGAGTATTCGGATTGGGTTTTGAATGTGGTTATGGTGAAGAAAGCAAATGAAAAATAGAGAATGTACATTGATTTCACTAACCTCAACAAAGCGTGCCCTAAAGACAGTTTTCCTCTACCTTCGATTGACCGTTTAGTTGATGCCTTTACAGGTCACATATTCATGAGCTTTATAGACGCTTTTTCGAGCTACAATTGGATTCTGTTGGATCAGGGTGACTAGAAGAAGATAACTTTCATCACAGAAGAATGGCTTTTCTGCTATCGGGTTATACCTTTTGGCCTTAAGAACACGGGAGCAACCTGTTAGAGATTAGAGAACAGAGTTTTCAAAAACCAGATAGGTCACAGACTTAAGGTCTATGTGGATGAAATATTGGTAAAAAGTAGGTCGATAGGGGAACATGTGTGAAGCCTATCTGATTCATTTGTGGTCCTAAGGGCTCACAACATGAGGTTGAACCCTGAAAAGTGTGCCTTCGATGTGCGAGCTCGTAAATTTTTTGGCTTCATGATTTCAGAAAAAAGGATAGAAGTAAACCCGAAGAAGATTCATGCGATTATGGAAATGCCTCCCCCGCGAACAATAAAGGACATACAACACCTCACAAGTAGAGTGGTGGCACTCAACAAGTTCATTTCCAAGATAGCAAACAAGTGCCTTCCTTTCTTCAAAGCTCTGAAAACTTATTTTTCGTGGACTGAAGAGTATCAGGTAGCCTTTGAAGAATTGAATTTGTATCTTACCTCCCCTCCGCCTTTGAAGTCACCTCGGGTAAGAGAAACCCTCTATCTATATTTGGCTACCTCAAAGGAGACATTTGCAGCAATGTTAATCAGATCAGAAGGTATTCACTAATTTCCAGTGTATTACATCAGCAAAGTACTCCAGAATAGAAAGCTGAGGTACTTGAAAATAGGGAAGTATATTTTTACTTTGATTATTGTAGCTCACAAGTTGCAGCCGTATTTCTAAGCCCACTTAATTGTTTTCGTGACTAATCATCCCATTAAGAAAATGTTGTCCAAGGCAGATGCCTCAGGAAAGGTAACGAAACAGAGTATTGAGCTAGCTGAATTTGGAGTTTGCTCTGCGAACAGTGATAAAAGGGCAAGTGCTAGTTGATTTCATGGTCGAATGTTCGTTTGAGCCACTTGCCAATTCCTCAGGTAACCTGACTTATAAATGATAAACTCTATATTACGTAAGGAAAAATAAATATATTTAAACTATAATCCACTACAAATGTTAATGACAGTCCTTGGTCTACTACGTCACCTCTTTAGTAGCTTGCGACAAATTTCCAATTTGTACTGAAATTTGTTTTCCATTGGTTGCATGCAACATAGTAGTTAGTCCGCAACAGAAGGAAACTATGACCATCGACAAATCAAAAGATTGGTTGGTGTACATTGATAGATCTATGGCAAAAAATGGATCAGGCGTAGGAGTACTCATGATGGACCCCGAAGGAAACGAGTGGTAATATGAACTCTCTTTTAGATTTTAAACATCTAATAATGTTATAGAGTATGAGGCATTGGTATAAGGGTTACAGTTAGTTCGTCAGCTTGGAACGAGACAACTTATAGTTCACGCAGATTCCCAATTAGTTGCCAAATAGTTGAACGACGAGTATGAAGTCAATGAGTCAATGAGATAACACGTAAGCAGACGCTCTGTCCAAGTTGGCATCATTCATTGTCATCGAGCAAAGGGGAAAGATTCTATTGGAGCACAAGGAATCCCCAAGTTACGATACACTCCAAGTATATGCTATAGATGAAGAAGACACATGGTAACTCCTATAGTTCACGTATTGCAGGGGATAAATGACTGCCCATATAAAAAAGAGTTCGCAAAATTGCAACGTAAAGCTGTGAGGTATGTATATCTATGTTACATGTCACACATATCTCAATAATTTCAGTTCACAAATTAGATAACAAAATAACAAATTATTAGCCATTATACTGCTTGATTGCATAGCACTTTAAAATGATTTATTTGTGTTCTACAATTGCTAGGTATACCTTTTTAGAGGGTGTACTATACAAAAAAGGATTCTCACAGCCACTACTATGATGCTTGGCACCATCAGAGGCTGAGTGTGTAATGAGAGAGATATGAAGGCATTTGTAGCGAACACTAGGGTGGAAGATTAATTGCTAAAAAAATCAGTAGGCGAGGATATTATTGGCCCACACTCCAGAAAGATGCACACGAGTTAGTTCGCACATGCGATTCTTGCCAAAGGTATGCCTAGGTACAATGACAGCCATCAGAACCCCTTCAGATCATGTCAACCCTTGGCTATTTGAAAATTAGGGAGTTTACATCCTCGACCATTTCCCCATAGCCACAACATAGAAGAAATTCATAGTAGTCGCGGTAGATTGCTTTACAAAATGGATCGAAGCTGAGGCTCTGGCATCCTTCACTGAGAGGTAAATGGAATATTCCTTTTGGAAGTTCATTGTGTGTAGATTTAGTGTACCACGCTTGATAATCATGGACAATGGTACACAATTCTAAGGGAAATTTAAGAACTTTTGTGCTAATATTCATATTTCTTTTGCTCAAAGCTCTGTAAAAACACCCCACCCCAAACCAATGAACAAGTTGAAGCTATGAACAAGAAGATTTTGATAGCTTTAAAGAAGAAGGTGGGAGAAGCCAAATGTGTTTGGTTAGAGGAACTACCTAGAATTCTATGGGCTTTGCGAACTATACCCCACACTGCAATGGGAGAAATAACTTTCTCTTGTTTATGATGCAGAAGTTGTGATCCCTGCAGATATTGGAATGAGGTCGTATAGAATGCAACAATTTAATGAGGAAGCTAATCGGGAGGTTGTCAGGCTCAACCTTGATCTAATTGATGAGTTTAAGGAAATAACTGAAGTAAAAAACACGGCACGCGCTCAACAAGTGGATCGCTACTACAATTTTAAGGTTAAAAACAACTAGTTCCAAGTGGGTGATCTCGTCTTAAGAAGTACAGAGGCTAGCTTACCAGCTGCACAGTAAGGAAAAATGGCTCCAAATTGGAAGGGACCATATAAATTCATAGAAAAAATTAATTGCGAAGGATACAAGTTAGCAAGGATGGAAGGCACGATTGTACCGCGAACATGGAATGCCCGACATCTTAAGAAGTATTATGTATAATCCCTTCATCTTTGAATAAAAATGTTTTCTTAAATAATATTTGTATTTATCATTCTAAAGCTTGTAGGTTTAATACCGCAGCCTCCAAACAGTTAGTAAGTGTTAAAAACTCCCAACTGTCACTCTAAGGCTCGTAGCTTTAATACCGCAGCCTCCAAACAGTTAGCGAGAGTTAAAAGCTCCCAACTGTTAATCTAAGGCTCACAGGTTTAATACTGCAACCTTTAAACAATTAGCGAGAGTTAAAAGCTCCTAAGTATCACTCTAAGGCTCGTAGGTTTAATACATCATCCTCCAAAATAGTTAGCGAGAGTTAAAAGCTCCCAGCTATCATTCTAAGGCTCGCAGGTTTAATACCGCAGCCTTCAAACAGTTAGAGAGAGTTAAAAGCTCCCACTTGTCATTCTAAGGCTCGTAGGTTTGATGTCACAGCCTCTAAACAGTTAGCGCGAGCTCTTGGCTGTAATCTTAAGGTTTGCCACTTTATGACCGTAACCTCCAAAATAGTGAGTAAATTTTCAAGAGCTCGTAGAGTTAAAGCTCATGGCATAAGTTTAAAATTGGCTCAAAAATAGCCTAAGTCCCTAAAACTTCTGTGAATTCAAAGTTTTTCTTATGTCTAAAATTTTGCTTGACTTTGAAAGTTTGCTTCAGTTCCAAAATTTGTTTAAGTCAAGATTTTACTTAAGTTCGCAAAGAGATAGAACATCGTGATATTAACAATCAAACTCGAAAATTTTTTCATTTTATAAAAAGGGAAATACAAAAATTACAACATTACAAAACGATCAGACTTTAGCTCTATCACCCAAATCGTCGCAGGCTTCATTTCCCCTTATTTCTCCCTCAGCAGCTTCGATATTCTCAACAATAGGCTCAGCCGCAATGTTGTTAATATCGTCGCCGGGTGTAGTGCTTGTCTCAATTAAACCTTTTTCGAGGTAAAAGTCCTTCGAACCCCTTTATTTTGCTGTGAACTCCTTCCATTTAGCTCCAGAAGGGAAGAAAACTTCAAAACCCAACTTATCTGTTTCTACCTCACGAAGGGCATCAAAGTCAATTCTGTAGACGTCGAAGGGCCTAACTGCAACCTGGGTGTGAAAAAAGATGTTGGACTTCACTTCAACAAGAAGACTCAACATGGTCTCCATGAAATTTTTCTTAAGTCCATCTAGGGCCTCAACGTGCTTCTGCTCAGACCTCGCCATTGAATCTTTATGTTCAGTGATGGTGTGATATGTGGTTGCCTTATTTTCCTCACAAACCCTCCTCAGCTCAGCCTCTAGGGCCCTTCTTTTATCCATTTCAACTGCAACCTCGGTGGATAGTTCATCGATTCTTATCTAAGATACTCTCAAGTTCCCAACAAGTTCCTGATTCTGATTATACAGCACCTCATTCTGGCCCCTCATTTCCCAAAACTTTTTACGATCCCTTTCACGTAAGGCTGCGAGCTCTTTATAGCGGGCCTCAGCCCCACTAGCATTCTCTTTAACACCCAGGCTGATTGTGGTAGCCTCAGCTAGTATATTGTGCAAAACGGAGGTAACTAGGTAAGGAGAGGCATTTCGTGTCCACTTGATGATCTAATGCCATGTATTTGGTCTTTCACAGTATTAGGAATTGAAACCTCAAAATCTTCTATCACCCATTGCAGCTCTCTCGTAGTCAGATATACATGAGTTGGGAGGAGCTCGCTGTTATCTTCAACAGACAATTCTTTTTTAGGAGGAGGAGGAGGAGGAGCATAAGGTGAAGTTGAGAAAGGCAGCAGTGGCCATCACCATAGTAGAAGTCCCAGTAGGATCTGCTCTCCTTTTTTGGCGATTCTCTAACCTTTCTCTATTAGCCTATTCTTTGCTGCTGATAACCATATTAACAGCCCCCGCCCCGGTCCTATGCTTCTTACGCGCTGCCAGTAGTTCAATTCGCGGCCTAAAACATCTTCTATCTATTCAAAAGTACTAAGTGTTTCCTCGGAGTCACTTCCTGAAGTGCGAGTTATGCCTGCACCACCAACAACCCTAATATTAGTGAGAGCAGTTAACAGATTAATAGGAGCAACCCTCTCTACTTGCAAGGAGGCCACCATCCATAGACGAGGCTTAATCCCAAAATAATTGTAAATATAATTCTCAAGCTCTTTCTTAAAACCGATCAGAATTCGATCCAAGTCATCATTGTTATTACTACTATAAACTCCACGTGGCCATGGTCGATTTTCAGCAACAGCTCTCAGTGCTTCGACAACTTCTTTATTATCACCTAGCCTATAGCCTTTAGGACTACGACCCTCTAGGCAGTATCAAAATATGTTCCTCACAGTGATGAGGTCATCGATAATCAAGGGACTTCGAACACAGAGCCTTTTAAATTCAGCCTTCCCCCCATTAGTCTGTATTGTTTGCTTAAACATACACATGTCCTAACTCAGTATAAACCACTCCGTAACAAAATTGAACCTGATTGCGACCTTACATCTTACCCTAATGTATTTTTCGCATTGTAACTGAAGGTTAGAGTATCGGTTCGTGATTATTGTCTCACATTTTTTGTAAGGAGAAAAATAATAAAAACTCGACCAATCTCCTCGGTTCTGAACCTTCAGTAAATATAGACTTTGGAAAATTACGAGCTCTGATACTTTGTTTCGGCGATGACAGTCAATAAAATATGACACCGTAATGCACCAAGGAAACTTGCAAAGTTGTCTAGGAGCAATCTGATACTCAAGCAAGAGATGGTAAAAGAACAGATGAAGGGTTAGGTGAAACCCAGGCTCCAAAGCATGGAGGAGAAGTAGGAAACCATCGTCCCTTATGTCGCTAAGCCTGTGCTCCCCCTCAGGAGTGGAGAGCTCATACGCGAAGTGAGGAATTTCAATCCCCAACGCACGCAAGCTTCATCTCATTTCTTCATATTTTGTAGTGTAGGGGACAAGTTTAACTTCGATGGGGGCCTTAGAAGCACATTCTAGTGGTAGGAAATAAGAGAGTAATCGACGACCGGCCCCTCTTATTCTTGGTATGTTTGATAAAGAAAATAAAAGAAAAAGGCAGAGAAAACTTTTACCTCGACAAAAATATTGATTGGTTCTGGTTTCGAAAGCATTAGGTATGAATTTTAAGGTTCCAGAAGGCCCCTCTTTTATAGAAAAATTATCCCACATTATGTCGACTCGAATAACCAAGAGGTCCCAACGATCAGATTCATACGAGTATGATCCACCCGTACACGTGGCGTAGTACATATCAGATCCCAACAGCTGTTGCATATTCCACAAGCTGCAATAAATGTGAAATGATAGCCCTAAGGAACGCCACTTTGTAACACTCATTAGGCCCACTAAGGGGAACTAGATTGTTATACATCAGTAATCATCAGCCCGAATCCCAGGTAGGACCTAGGTCACCTACCCGTGACTCGGATAGGTCCCACCAGACGATTGAGTGTGAGGCAAACCATGAAAGGACAGCGAGGGTAAATCATCAGGGTAAAGTACCAAAATAGACACTTTTGTTTACCTCAGATTACATTTTAGTCACTTATGTTTGAAATGATATGTTTTAGTCACTTACGTTTACGTGCTGTAACATTTTAGTCACTAAGCCGTTAATTGTCGTTAACGATGTAACAATAAGCTGACATGACATGTTAAATCATCATTCAAACAAAAATTTTAGGTTAAATTATACAATTGATCCCCATATTTTTTCGTTTTGAGCAATTTAATTTTTTTCTTTTATGTTCTTTTAACTTTATTTTTTTTCTTTATTTTTCATTCTCTTCTACTTCTCCCTCAGTTTTCCTCCTTTCTCCATATCTTTTAACATAGTTTTTCTATATTTTCTATTTGTTAAAACTTTTTTATGTTTATTAAAAAAGAAAAGATGAAAGTTGAAACTAAAATAGAACTTGTTTCGCAGATTCTTACCCCTCAATTATAAATCCCTATCGTCCATCATTGTTTTAACGAACCAATTTGAATCTCTTAATGACTTAGTCCATAAGCTTGCCTCACTCGAAGACCTCCATAGTTGTGGCTTATGGTAGTCCACTGTCATCAACAAAGTTTCCCAAGCCCATTCCCTTAACCTCCTAACAAACCCCCACGACCACCTTATTTATCTTACCTACAATATTCTCATCCTCTTGAAACTACGTTGTTTCATAGATTATTCAAATGTGCTCTACACTCTCAATAACTAAAACGACCACCATACGAAACTTACCCTCAACTTTACCCAAACCAGTTTGGTTCCATGCTCCCTTTCTCTCTTCGGTTCATCCATGCTCGGCTTCTAATCAAGCTTGCTTGGGAATATCCAAGATGGTTTAGATCAATTTTATCGTTTGCTTAATTTTATTCGTAAGGAAAAAAAAAAAGAAATGAATAATCTACACAATTCTATAAAATTTTGGAAACGAAACAAATTTCTTTTGAATATAAAAAGTTCAATTGATGTTTAGATTTGATTAAAAATATGATTTTTTATATTGATTAGTTAGATATTTTTTTAGTTTCAAAATTATGTTATATTTAAATCAAGATTTGATTAAGAATGATTGATATTCGGTTTTGAGTGAAATTCAATTTAGGAATCATGTGAAAGAAAC
>CM025153.1:17402329-17446203 GCA_013467495.1 Gossypium gossypioides
TTGAAGCAAGCCCACACTCAGCAAACGTGAGCTTGAAGATAGTGGAGAAGACTACTCGGTCGAAGCATTCATCCTAGATGAATCATAAATGTACGATTTTTATTAAGTGTTTATTACTTTATATAACACAACTAAGTTTTTGTTTTTAGAAAAAAAAATTTAAAACTCTGATTTTCCTTTAAACCTATTTTTCGCTGCGTTTTCCAAACCTAATTTTCCAATAATTAGTATTAGAGCCAGGTTGTGTTTTATCTATAAGTATAAATAAGTAATCAAAATAGATTTCTCTTTTTCTTGAATAATTCAATTACACAGAAAGTGACATTATTTAGATCTTATGCATGTTTGGAGTTATATATGGGAATGGATGCAATATTATATATTTGTCAGATAATTGTTATTTTTGCCAAGGTTTTGGTTTTTAGGAAATAGACCGTGGACTATCACCTCTACGTAGGACCTTTTTTTAATTCATAGAATTCTTGTGAGTCGGAAATGGACATAGGGCTTAAATGTAATTTTTCCAAATAGAGTCCATGATGAAGAGAAGATGGAGCGGTGTTAGCTGAAGACCTAGGGAATGCCTTGTGGTGAAAAACTATGTAATTTTGTTTTTCATTTATTTTCTAGAAATAGGACTATGGAAACCGTGGTCAACAATTTTATTTTAATTACCTATCTCTTTTTATATCTATTTTACAATTCTTTATAATATTTATATAATGTTACATTATAATTGTGATATATATGTATGAGATGATCCATAGTTGATCAATTAAAAAAATAAGAAGTGTGGTAATGAGAAGGTGCATCTCTAGGATTGGCTCTGGTAAGGAAAATCTTTGTTTTTAAGCAGTCAAATAAGACTCACCTCCCTTTCTTATGACCCTACCTGGTGCACTATTCACATTCACTTCTTCAGTTTTTCCCTTAAACGAAAAACTGTGGAGAATCAAAATTGTTTATTTTTATGATCGATTGATTCTTGAGAATGAATGAATATGAATATTATAAAATTGTCATAGCATGCCATGCACATATTGGAAGCATGTCATATAGATTAGGTAAGAATGCCACTAGGACTATTGTATGATCTTTCTTGAAATCTGGGATAAAAAAACTTTGCATGTTTTTTAAAATATTGAGTAGGAGAAGGTCCTTGAACAAGACCTAAGACCTCCATTCATGGTCCCTAAGTGATAGCATGATAAAGTTTCGAGTTGGATCCTACCCTGGTTGCACCCCAAGGTAAACTTTATCATATGGGTTCACCAGATGGGATCTCCTTTTAAGGACAACTAGTCATGCATGACTTTCAGTGAGATTTTCCCAAGATAACTCACAAATGAAAGTATGTTCATGATGGATTTTGAGTCAATGGTTACATTGTAACATCTCGAGATCGAGATTGGAAGTTTTAGCCTCGCAAGTGAGGGTTCTCTAGTGTTTCGGCAAACTAGGTTATCACCAGTGTTTCGGTGATTTGGGGAGTTTGTCAAAGGAGTATCAGTAAGGAGCTTGCCAATGTTTCGACGTAACAGTATACGCCAAAAGATGCAGTAAGGGGGTTCACCAGATTCATTAAATCGTGTTCGCTAGTCTGTTTGGTGAGCTAGTGTTCACCAGTCTGTTTGGCGAGCTAGTGTTCGCTAGTTAAGTTGTGAATTGGTGTTTGCCATTCAAATTTAAAGTCAGACTCAAGTTAGGAATTAAAGATATGGTGTATCTAGGAATACTTTTTGTGTAAGTAACACCTTTCCTAAGTCAAGTAAGGTATCCTAAGATTTCTAGGACACTTAGTACCTGTAAATACGATCGTTATTCCATGATAATTATCTTATTGAATATTTTGTCGTCAAGTCTCTATTTTGAATCAAGTTCGTAGGAACCAAGGTAAACCTCTGTTTAGGTTGATTGTCCATAAAGCTAGGTTCACTTGCATGTATGAATTTTGTAAGCTTTGATTGTTTAAGTAGTCTGTGTGTTTATGTGTGTTGCGAACCAGCCGAACCATCTACCAACAAGGATAAAGGCAAAGATAAACTCGTTTAAATTCTCAAGCTTTTTCGGTGAGTGGTTAAGAATTGCCATGTGTGTGCAAACTGTTATGTTTTTCTAAAATTTTAAGGTTTACAAACTAAGCTCTAAAAACAAGTTTTTTTGAAACTCTGTTTTTAAAATATGTTTTCAAGTCACAATTTTTAAAGCTATGTTTTAAAAATAATTTTTATGCGTGCTCCTAATTGAGCCTATATTTTAAGATATGTTTTTAAAGTACGATTTTATAAACTGTGTTTTTTACACACTTTGGTGCGAGCTCTATGAGTAAGTGTTTTCAAGCAAGCTCATTGTGTGAGCTCTATGTGATAAGTTTTTGTGTGTGCTCCTTTCCAATCCCTTATGTTGGATATATTGGCATGCCATTGGATTGCGAGTACTCACCTATAAGTTCTATGATTTGGGCGTTGAGGCCCTGACATATGTGGAGAGATAAGGGAATGTCGAGCTATACTCTATTCAACGAGACATTTTGGTGTATAGAAGAGGGCATTGCTTCGCGCTGCACTTATGGGACATGTTCAGGACTCTTTGAGTCATTCTAAGGCATTAGAAGGAGATCCACATATCCAATACATTTTGATAAGATAAGTGTGGGCGAGAACATATTTTATATTTTCTCAGCCATTCTGATAAGACAAGTATGTGAACATATTTCATGCTATACAAGATCCATTTTCAAATAAGCTAAGTCAAGTATGATTTTTCTAAAAGCACGACTGAAACTATTTTGACATATTTATATGTTTTTCTGATAAGCAGGCAAAACGGCAAATTGGGTCTCGCATCTTTATGGCGAACCCAGCTCGCGACATGATTTTTAAACTAAGTCTTCTCTTTATTTTTAAACTCTGTATTTTAAGCATACTCTTTCGATTCCTAATTATTCACTGAATTCTCAATGAACTCACCCACTCGTCACTTCCTTCGCAGGTAAGTAGGTCGCAGATGGTAGTGGCTAGGTGACTTGGCAAGGCTTATCCCTAAATAGATATTGGCGAACCTAGAAAATAGGCGATGAGGTTTTATTTATGTGGATTTTAGACTTATTTTATTCTTTTATTCAAATAATTTCTTTAAAAAGCTTAAGTTTATTTTCATTTTGCAAACAATGTCTTCAACTATTAAATTATACTTTATTATGAATAAAGTTTGATGTTTCTTCATGCATAAGTGTTACATTGTATTTCCTTTAGTTTCGTGAAAACGTCTCAGTATTATATGCGAATCAGTATTACAGTGAACCACCATTTTCTATGCGAACTCATGCTTTTATGTTGTATTGCAAACTCATATGATTTTCTATTAGACGAACCTATATTGTGTGTCATATGCGAACCCTTAAATTTTTATTGTTTAGGTGACATGAAAACCCTACCTTTGTTTTTTTGATAAGCTCGCATGTTTTACCTTTTGTGTTTGATATTATTCCGCTATTGTGTTATAACTTAACACATTATTTGTTGAAAGCTACAGGTGTGTTAGTGTTTAGGTTGGGAGATAATGATGAGTCACTTCAGTGGCTAATGTGGGACGCCGAATTTGGGTCCAACTTACTCGGCCGGATTTGGAGTGTTACATTTCAAGATTGACTCTTATTAAATAGTTTCCCAAGAAACGATATTTAAGCTAGAGATGATGACCAAATGTTAAAAGATCATTGGTTCGTGTGGAGTCTTGAGAATAAAGATTCACAAACTAATTGGATGTAATCCATGTTCTTGCTAGTTAATAATAGGATCCCAAGGCGACATGATTGACGAGTGTGAGAATGAACGTATCAACGGGAAAATATTTTTAAGGTTTTAATACAAGACGCATGCATCATATTGCATTTTTCATATGTTGCTAAAATGAAAATATTTGTTTAATACAAAGATGGTAATTAGTGAATCTTTATTGTTTTTCAGTTCAAATATGTCTTCTACTCCTCTTATTAGCATTCTTATTGAGAAAAAAATTGATTAGGGATAGCTTTCGAGAATGAAATGAAACTTATTAATAATTCTTAGTTATCAGAAACATAAATTCTGTTAGAGTATGCCCAAAAACCAATCATGAGATTATTGTAATCACATACTTGTTTTACCTTGTTTGCTAATATTATTGTTCTTTTAGTTTCTTTTTTTTTTGTGTGTGCAAATAAATTGATTAATAATAAGGTCCTGAGAATAATATGATTACTCTTAAAAGGTCCTTAGTCAAGTATTATTGTGGGCTTGAACAATAATAATGCATTGATACTAATGTGTAGTTTATTGATGACAAAGTGTTGTCATTGACATAGGGATGTCAAAATCAGTGCATGAGCATATGTTAGAGAACAACATACTAGACTAACCCATTATGAGTATGTTTCTTGGATAATTATGTAATAATCAAAACATTACTCATAGTGATAACTATGTATATGATCCTCAGACTTGAGATCATCATTGTCCAAACATCGTGAGTCGTATATTTTGATACAGTCAAACGTCTACCGTAACATGTTGTATTATAAAGATTGATGTTGGCTATGCCACAATCTATGTAATGGGATATGATTAATCAAGATAAGATTTGTCCCTTTTACATAATGTGAGCAATATCTTAGGCCACTTGATGGAGTGAGACTAGAAATGCATGGCCATTCTCAAATAAGTTGATATGAGATATCACAATTATTTGTTTATCGTATTCTACTCAGAATATCAAGAAATATGAGATTGGACTATACAAGTGGGATTATTCCATGACTTGTGCCCAATCTAGATATAAAGTACAAAATGATATAATACATGAAAAAATTATCACAGAAAGGTTATGTCGAATCATGACTTCTTGTAACTTGGTTAACAATAATGCATTGCTAGATTCCACTCATTGCTTGTAACATTAGAAGTGTTCTAGTATTACTACTAACGTTACAAGAGTCTATAGAGTCACACCCTATGGTTGAAGCAAAAAGAATCCTAAAATAGTTGGTATTGTATTTACCTGTCACGTGAATTAAATTAATTATTGAATTAAATTAATTTGATAGTTAAATATTGAACGCATTATATGTACAAACTTCTTGTACACAAACAGAGAACATAGTTAAAATTAATATATGAATTTGATTCATATAAAATATTAACTAAATATAGTTTACCAAAAGTATTAAAATAAATAGTTATAATAATAATTTTGGTCAAAGATAAATAACATAGAAGATAATATTCTTTCGGAAAGAATATAATAGAACTTTCCATATATTCTCTAATGGAATATTTCCGTTTTTATTTTGTGATATCAAAGGAAAAAGAAAGGTAATCTATTATAGTATTAGGGTTACAAAAAAAAAATTGAAAAAGGTCTAGCAGCCACTTTTCGAATTCTCTCTGAAAAGTTCAAAGAGTTTTTGTTGTTTTTTCTTTGACTGGGTGGACTACGTAGAGGTCGAGACATTTTTTGGTTGTGGTTTGGAATTGACAACACGAAAGAAATCAAATCTTAAAGGTATATCTTCAACTCTTTTCCAATCCGATTCGTTCCTCTTACATGGATCCATGGTTGATGATCGCCAAAATAATTTTTCAACTACGCCACGGGGCAAACCGACGTTCCAACAAATTCATCCTTGATGAACCTTGCCCGTAACAGCTTATTTTAGTGGTTTTAGAACCCCATTTTCGATTATTTAGTCCATAAATATTATTAATTAATATTTATGAGTCTATTTTAGCATATTATTGAATTTTGGTATAGGAATTTTGTTGATTTGATAGTAAATTAAGGTACAACTATAATGACTCTAAAGTTAGTGGTTTTGGAAAATGAGGTATTAGGATCTTCTTTCCGTAAATTGAGCCTGTAAATATTTTTATTAAATATTTATGGGGTTATTGTATGGGTGAATTGAATTTTGAATGAGTAAATTTCCCAAATTAGTGATTAATTAAGGTACAAAGACTAAATCGTAAATTCATTAAAAGTTAATCGCTATGGATTTTTAATGGTTAAAGGGCTTAAATAGTAAATAAATTAGAATTAAAATGAAAACTTTACGAGTTTTAAAATGGGTGGATGGTTAGTGCTTAAAAATTAAGTGATTTTATGTTAAAATTTTAATTAAAAACCTTTATAATTATTATGTTAAAAAAAATAAAACAAAAAGAAAGTCATCATCTTTCTATTTCATCTTCTACATTGTTTACACTAAAATGAATAAGAGAAGCCATTGTTAAAAGCTTAATCTTGTAATGCTATGGTACATGTAAAAATACATGTTTTGGTATGTTTGTAGGTTGATGGATAAGTTAAGTATTTGAAATGGAAATGTGCTAGTGAATTGGTAAGGTATGACACTCACAATGTATAATTAGCTTCAAATGGCATGGGAATTTGATAATAATGAATAACTTATATTCATGTTAACATATTTGGTATGATTTTTTGTGAAATGGTGTCAATTGTGTCATATTAGTTTGAGTTGGTAATGTTTGATCTATCATCAATTGATATTTGGAGCATTTTTTGATTTGGTATGGTTAAAAGTGATACGAATGCATCATTATTATGTTAAGTTATGAGGAACAATATTTGAATGGTTATTGATTGTGATAAGCATGGTAAAATGGATGGTTTTTGGATGATTATGAACTAAGAAATGGTTGTTTGAATTGGGATGAATTTGAAATCAGATAAAGACAGGCTTAAATGTGAAAATTATGATAGTTTCGATTTAGGGACTAATTTAAATAAAATGCAAAACTTGAAGGCTTATTTGATAGATGAAATTGAACAGTCATATAACTTTAGTATGCTGTTAAATGGTGGTTGGAATTGATAATTGAATTAAATTATGGTTTCGATTGAGATTTACAACAATCAGAGAGTATACACGAAAAAAGAGAAAATTGCTGAATAGTCCCTAACACCTTATCCATTGTTGTTTTTGCTAGGTAATTTCATTTAGGACTTAATTTATTAATTCATAATATAGTTGTAATGCTCTGATTTGTTTATAGTTCGAATTGTTAGGTATATATATTGTCTCAATATAAAAAATATTAATTTTATAGGACTTGAAATATATGATAAAAATATGAAAAGATGTGTAACATCAACTAGATGTAAATTGTTATAAGAATGGATTAATTTGTAAAAATGTTGATAAATGAATTGATAGTTGGTTATGATTAACCAAATTATATTGGTGTGAATTTGATTGATTATTGAGATAGAGGACTATATTGAAAATTGGATAAATTGGTGAAATTGGCTTGGGATTGAGATGAATCTTGTTATGTTCTATATATAATGATATTCAGAGGTTGAATTGACGATATTGAAATCGATAAAAATGAAATCAAAGTTATAAATGAATCGAATAATTGGGTTATAATATTAATTGTTCTGCACTATGGTGCCTATTGATTTGCACTATGGTGCCTACTGATTCGCACTTCGGTGCCTACTACTAAATCATTTGGATGCATACTAGTGTGGTGTAGTTACCGTGTATCTGTAACTATTCCTTTAGTTCATCTGGTCAACTATTTAAAAGAAAAAGTATTGTCTGATTCCGTATAGTAAATGGAAATGAATGTGTTTATACAATTATATTTGTTCTTATTCTTAACTGAGAAAAATGATGTATTGATTTGTTATTTTTGATGAATTGATATTGATCTGAATGGTTTGAACAATTTTACAGGTTATACAGTGGTATATGAATTACTCATCTTACGGTTGTAATATTTTACGACAGGAAACTTAGTTAAATTAGTTACTTTGGTAAGTTAAATTATAAAACAAGTTATGTTTACCGTTTTATCAACGATAAATGTAACACCCCTAACCTGTCTCTGTCACCGGATTAAGGTTACGGTGCATTACCATGCAAATTAGATCAATTAATAAAAAAAACATTTCAATAATTTCATTTAACAACAATCATTTAAAACTCATCAATACCCTAGCATACATGTACATTTGGGACTTAAATTAGGTTTTCGAGGTCCTAAAATCATATTAGAAACAATTCGGGACTAATTCAAAACAAATCAGAAAGTTTAGGAAAAAGTTGTAAATTTTTAAAACAGAGGTCAGATGGTCGTGTGACATAGCCCAGGCCGTGTAACCATTGAACAAAGGGACACATGGCTGTATCCCAACTCGTGTCTTAAACCGTGTAACTCACTGAGTAGGGTCACACGGCCGTGTGCCAGACCGTGTAACTCTCTGACTTGTGACACACGGTCGTGTTGCAGGCCAACATACCAACAAGTGCCTAAAAGTGGCCAAAATTACCTAACCTGTCAAGGTATTAAAGTCCATCAAACAAAACATAAACTTTAAAAGCACATACATACCAAATTAACCATTAACACATTCAAGGATTATCATTATAAAAGATCCTATACATGTCATTTATAACCTTGGCCAAAATAACTCAAAATCTATCGAAATGGTTGTTGGATAGTGTAATAAATCTCCGAAAGCTTCTAATTGATCAAGCTTTCGATAATCTATGAAACAAAGGAAAGTAACTACGTAAGCAACTATTACTGAGTAAGCTTGTATAAACTCAAACATAACTTACCATTTCTTAGCATAATATTATTACCAATTCCATAAGCTTAGTAAAATCCTATACAAGCACCATCAACCACATCATAAGTAGATTTCATGTACACATCATTTAACTTATTAACCTTTTCATAGGATCATGAACCATTATTCAATTGTATACATACCTTTCCATTAACCTTTGCATACCCGTTGAACCATCTAGAATTACATTGGATGCTCGAGAATGCTCACACATAGTGTGCCTTTCCATAGAATTGTAACCTTTCCTTTTCAATAATGCTCACACGAGCTGTAAAATGGGCCTGCTCACATGATTTATGGGTCAGAATGTTAGCTACATGATGCTACTCACATAAGCTATGGAGAATTTGCAACAAATGCAGGACCTCAGCCATCAGTAGGACATTCAAGACCAGCACCCAAAATATGAAATCCCTAATGACATGTCATCTGTATCCTAACAATTCTTAAGGTTCAAATGGGACTATTTATCCGTCAATTACTCAAAGCATCGATATATATATTCAAGTCGATTTATAACTAACACGATATAGAAGATAATCAATTTAACTATCATTAGTACGATTATAATTCATACGAACTTACCTCGATAACTATAGTCGTAGAAGTAGAATGGGAGACTAATCCAAAGCTTTCGCCTTTCTTTGCTTTAAATATGGTTGTGGTTTATCTTGATCAAAATAGATAATTAAATTCCATTAGGTACTTCTATTCAATCCATAAGTCACATTATCATGAAATTACGAATTTACCCTCCTATTCTAACATTTTTACAAATTGGTCCTTAAGCTCGAAACTTGTAAAAATACCAATTTTACCCTCCATACATGCTAGCTGAAATTCTTAGGGACCCATAATAGCCCAATTAAATCATCATTTCATCAAGTTACCATAATATTTTACTATTTTCATAAATAAGTCCCTAAACCCTAAATTTATCAAAAATCACTTAACAAAACAAGTTTGTTTAACAACCAAGATTGATAATATATCAATTAACATCACAACACATTCAAACTTAACTATGGAAAGTCTCTCAACCTTTAACAGTATTACAAATTAACCCCCGGGCTAGCTAGATTAAGCTAATATGACTCCAAAAACATTAAAGTTACAAAAAATGGAAAATAAAATCACTTACATGCATAGAAGAATATCAATCGAACCTTCAAGCTTTCTTCCTAGGGTATTTCTGTTGGTAAAAACCATTTGGAGAAGATGATAGCCATCTTTTCCTATTTGATTTATCATTTATTTACTAAATTACTCATCTACCCTTATAATTTAATAGGAATTTTTGTAATCCTTAAGCCAAAACTGTCCACTACATATACATTTCATCTAATTACTATATAAAACCATTAATTGACCTTTCCATAACTATTTCACACATTTAATTAATAAAGACTATCTTTCGCAGCTTTTACGATTTAGTCCTTTTTCCTAAATTAACTATTTAAACATTAAAATTTCTTAACCAAAATTTAAACCTTAATATAATCCCATAGGCTTTAAATAAATATTAAAATATTTATTCACTCGTCGGAATCGTGGTTCTGAAACCACTATCTTCGACACCGCTGAAAATGGGTTGTTACAACTCTCCCCTTAAAAGAATTTGCATCCCCGAAAATCTTACTAGAAAATAGGTTTGGGTATTGTACTTTCATAGCTTCTTCCGGTTCCCAAATAGCTTCCTGAATCCCTTGATGATGCCAGAGAAATTTAACCAAAGCTATACGTTTATTTCTTAATTTTTTAACTTCCCGAGCTAAAATTTTGGTCTGTTGTTCACTGTAAGACATATCTGGCTAAATTTCAACATCAACAGGCGAAATCACATGTGAAGAGTCAGATCGATATTGCCGTAACATTGATACATGAAACATGTTATGTATTTTCTCCAATTCAGATGGTAAAGCTAAACGATAAGCTATTGGCCCAATTCTTTCGATCATCTCATATGACCCGATGAATCATGGACTAAGCTTTCTTTTTCGGCCAAAACGGAAAACTTTTCTCCAAGGCGATACTTCTAAGAATACTTTGTCACCGATTTGAAATTCAATGCCTTTTCTTCTCAAATCCGCATATGATTTATGACGATCAGAAGCAATTGTCAAACAATCACGAATTACTTTGACTTTTTCTTTGGTTTCTCAAATCAAATCAACACTGAATAGCTTTTCCTTACTCAATTTAGTCCAGTATAATGGAGTTCTACATTTTCGACCATACAAAGCTTCATACAATGCCATTTTAATACTTACCTGGTAACTATTATTATAGGCAAACTCAACCAACGAAAGAAATTTCTCCCTGCTACCTTCAAACTCTAAAATACAACAATGGAGCATATCCTCGAGTACATGTATCACTCGTTCAAACTGATCATTGGTCTGTGGATGGAACACTATACTAAATTGTAGTCAAGTACCCAGAGCTTCCTGTAGTTTACTTCAAAATTGAGAAGTAAATCGTGGATCCCTATCGCACATAATAGACATTAGCACACCATGCAATCTAACAATCTCAGAAACGTATAGTTTTGCCAACCTCTCAAGTGAATAATCTGTACGTACTGGAATGAAATGTGCAGATTTAGTCTAATGATCAATAATAACCCAAATAGCGTCTTACTTCCGTAGAGACAAAGGCAACCTTGATACAAAACCCATCATAACCCGTTCCTATTTCCACTCTGGAATCATAACAGGTTGTAGCAGTCCAGAAGGTACGTGATGCTCGGCTTTAAGTTGCTGACAAACCAAACATTTAGATACAAAATCTGAAATTACTCGTTTCATACCTGGCCACCAGTACATTTGTTTCAAATCACCGTACATTTTGTTACTACCAGGGTGTATCGAATAATTACTATTGTAAGCTTCCTGTAAAATCTTCTATATAATATAAGAATTTCTCGGAACACAAATTCTGTTTCAGAAATACAAACTACCATAAGAATTAACATGAAATTCTAAATCAGGTGTCTTTTCAATCTGCTGTCGTTTAGCAATCAACTCGGATTCAGTTTTTTGGGTTTCATAAATCTGTTGTAGGAATGTTGGTCTAGCTTTTAATTTCACTATAATAAAACCACCATCAATCAACATCAAACGAGTTTTCAAAGCTTGCAAAGCAAATAAATATTTTCTACATAAAGCATCAGCAACAACATTAGCTTTTCCTAGATGATAATCAATGATCAAATCATAATCTTTTAGTAGCTCCAACCATGTACGTCGTCTCAAATTTAAATCTTTTTGTGACATCAAATACTTCAGGCTTTTATGATCCGTGAAGATATGACATTTTTTCTGCATACAAATGGTATTTCCAGATCTTTAATGTAAACACAATAGCTGTAAGTTCTAAATCATGAGTTGGGTAAATTTTTCTCGTGCGGCATCAATTGATGGGAAGCATAAGCTACCACTTTTCCTTCTTGCATCAAAACACACCTTAAACCATTCAATGAAGCATCATTATAGATCAAAAATTCTTTGTCAGACTCAGGTGAATCAACACAGAGGCTTTGGTCAACAATACTTTTAGCTAATCAAAACTTTGTTGGCATTTTTCAGACCACTCAAACTTAACATCTTTTTGGAGTAGCTTCGTCAACGGTGTAGCAATCATCAAAAACCCTTTAACAAATATTCGATAATATCTGGCTAAACCTAAGAAACTTCTGATCTCTGAAACATTTATTGGAGGATTCTAGTGTACAATAGTTGATATTTTACTCGAATCCACTCTAATATAGTCTGTTGATACCACATGTCCCAAAAATACAACTTCTCAAAACTAGAACTCACACTTGCTAATTTTAGCAAATAACTGTTTCTCACGAAATGTCTGCAATATTACTCTCAAATGTTTTGCATGCTCGATTTAATCTCGAGAATAGATCAAAATATCATCAGTTAATACAACCACAAATCTGTATAGATACGGCCGAAATATTCTATTCATCAAATCCATGAACATAATAGGTGCATTGGTTAAACCAAATGGCATAACTAAAAATTCATAATGTCCGTACCTGGTTCTAAAAGCAGTTTTCGACACATCAGCATTTTTAACCCGTAACTGATAATATCCAGAATAGAGATCAATCTTTGAAAACAATGTCGCACATTTCAATTGATTAAACAAATCATCGATACGCGGCAGTGGATATTTGTTTTTGATCGTGACTTTATTAAGTTGTCGATAGTCAATATATAATTGCATTGACCAGTTCTTTTTCTTAACAAACAGTACAAGATCACCCAGGGACAGAAACTAGGCCGAACAAACCCTTTGTCTGTCAATTCTTGCAACTACGCTCTAAACTCTTTCAATTCTGTAGGTTCCATTCTATACGGAGCTATCGATATTTGAGAAGTTCTCGGTACTAACTCAATAGAAAATTCAACCTCTCTGACTGGCGATAACCCTGGTAACTCTTCTAGAAACACATCCGCGAATTCACAAATAGTCGGAACTGCCTCTAATTTCAATTCTAAAGCCCTGAAGTCAAGTATATAAGCTAGATATGCTTCACAACCTTTCCTAACATATTTTTGAGCTGACATAGCTGAAGTGACATTAATTGAATGGTCACATCTATTTGATTCAACCCATACTGTTTCACCCTTCCAACATTTCAAGAAAATTTACTTCCATTTACAATTCACAACAGCATCATGAAGAGTCAACCAATCCATGCGAAGAATCACATATCAAATGGTAATAACATTAAATCAGCCTAAAAGTTGCAATCCCGAATCATCAGAGGACAGTTTCTACAAACTTTATTAACTAACACATACTGATCTAAAGGGTTCATTACCTTGATCACAAATTCAGTTGACTCAAAAGGTATTTTCTTATTTGACACTAAAGTTGTGCATATATATGAGTGTGTTGACCCCGGGTCAATCAAAGCATTAACATTACTATCAAAGATAAAAAATATACCGGTAATAACATCAGGTGCCAAAGCTTCCTCACGAGCTTGAATTGCATAAGCCCTAGCTGGTGCCCGAGCCTCAGATCTAACTACATAATCTTTAGTTCCAGTACGACTATTTCTCGCCTTGCCACTATTTCTGGGTGGCCTCCCTCTCGCAGTTGTGTTACTCAACCGAGTGTTCTGAGCTTTCTCTCAATTAGATCTTTTAGGGTAGTCTCAAAGACGATGATCATAAGAACCACATTTGAAGCACAATCCATTTCTCAATCTACACTCTCCAAAATGTCATCTATTACACTATTGACATTCAACTTTATTATTTCAAACACTCCCCACACTCGCTACAGAAGTAGCCTGAGGTCTTGAACTTGAGTGTTGCTTTCTTTTATCTCTTCCCGAAAGTCCAATCGAAGCTGATGAACGATTGTGAAATTCTTTCGATTTCTTTAATGGGGATGAAAATAATTTTTCCATAGGTCGTTTACTAGTGTCACAAGCCTTAAAATTTGCCTTTCTTTTAGCTTTACTAAGTTCTTCAGCTTTATGTGCTCGATCCAATAATGCCAAAATTCTTTTAATTCTACAATCCCTGCTAATAGATTGATATCTTCGTTTAAAACACTTCAAACCAAGTGCACATAACAGCTTCAGTTGGTATACATTCCCGAGCATACTTGCTAAGTTGCTCGAATTCTCTTTCATATTCCGCTACAGATCTGCGACCTTACTTCATCTCTAAAAACTCTTTCTTTTTCTTGTCAAGATATTGTTTACTAACAAAATTCTTTCTGAAATTTTTTTGAAAGAAATCTAGATTTACACGATCCCTGGGCACCATAACAATCAAAGTATTCCACCACTGATATGCCGAGTCTTTTACACATTTTAAACAATCAGCTGGAGAACAAGACAGTTCATCAAAAACCCTCACAGTGTTTTCTAACCAAAACTCGGCCTTTTTAGGGTCGTCTTTAGTTGTTCCACGAAATTCTTCTACCCCATACTTACGTATTTTATCAACCAAAGGCTTACTTACACGTACTTGTTCTAAACCTTGAGGAATAGAGGGGACAGGTTGGGGTATGGGAGTGGGTGGAGGTCATTGAGCCATAGGATTCATTTTAACAAACTCAGAGAACCATTCAGACATCATCTAGAAGAAGGCTTCTTTCGCCTTACTTCCTCGTCCCTTAGCTATGGGCACACTACTAGTTGCTCCTTCAACGGAGGCTTGCACATTACTTTTAACTTGATTGAAATTAGCTTAGTTGGATGACATCTTTTATCTATATGAAAACATAATTCAATTTGAGTCAAGAGGTATCAAACTATCACAGGTTAAATAATGGCATGTATTTCTAGACTCCATACATGCTACACTCAGTCCGAGAATCGACTAAACCGTAGCTATAATACCACTAAATGTAACAGCCTTAAACCGTCTGCGTCACCGAATAAGGGTAACGGAGCATTACCATGTAAATCCGATCAATTAATAACAAAACATTTCAATAATGTCATTTAACAACAATCATTTAAAACTCATCAATACCCTAGCATACATGTACATTTGGTCCTTAAACTAGGCTTTCGAGGCCCTAAAATCATATTAGAAACAATTTAGGACTAATTCAAAACAAATTAGAAAGTTTGGGAAAAAGTTGTAAATTTTGAAAACAAGGGTCACACGGTCGTGTGACATAGCCCAGGCCATGTAACCATCGAGCAAAGGGACACATGGTCGTGTCCCAGCTAGTGTCTCAAACTGTGTAACTCACTGAGTAGGGTCACACGGTCGTGTCGTAGGCCGTGTGCCAGACAGTGTAACTCTTTGACTTGTGACACACAACCATGTCGTAGGTCGTGTAACACTCTGACTTGTTACACCAAACTTAACAAGTGACACACGACCATGTAGCCAGGCCTTGTGTGACACACAGCCGTGTGACAGACCATGTCCCAAGCCTTGTGCTGCATAATTTGGCCTTAAAAATAAGCCATTTCAAGGCCAAAACATACCTAATCAACCATCCAATTTGTACATACATTTAAAGGACCTAAAGACCTTTCAAACACGTACAACATACCATTTCAAACATCCTATTTCATCTAACCAATATGCCTTTCAAAGGCACCACAATTATACCAAAATAGAGCAATATAGCCACAATTCAAACACAAAACCTAGTTCCTTTAACTGACAAATAACATCACATATAGCCATTTACATATCATCACAACATACCAAAAAGGATTGTGTTTTACAAGTACCTAAAAATGGCCAAAATTACCTAACTTGTCAAGGCATTAAAGTCCATCAAAAAAAACATAAACTTCAAAAGCACATACATACCAAATTAACCATTAACACATTCAAGAATTATAATTATAAAACATCCTATACATGTCATTAACCTTGGACAAAGTAACTCAAAATCTACCAAAATGGTTGCTGGATAGTGTAATAGATCGCCGACAAGCTTTCAACCAATCGAGCTTCCAATAATCTACAAAACAAAGGAAAGTAGCTACGTAAGCAACTAATACTTAGTAAGCTTGTATAAACTCAAACATAACTTACCATTTCTTAAGCACCTATTATAAAATAAACATAATATCATTACCAATTCCATAAGCTTAGTAAAATCCTATACAATTACCATCAAACTCACAAGTTAGTAAGTTCATACATGATATGTATAAAATCAACCACATCATAAGTAGATTTCATGTACACATCATTTAACTCATTAACCTTTTCATAGGATCATGAACCATTATTCAATTTTATACATACCTTGTCATTAACCTTTATATACTCGTTGAAACATTTAAAATTACATTAGATGCTCGGGAATGCTCACACATAGTTTGCCTTTCTATAGAACCATAACCTTTCCTTTTCAGTAATGCTTGCACGAGCTGTGAAATGGGCCTACTCACACGAGTTGTGGGTCGAAATGTTAGCTACACGATGCTGCTCACACGAGGTGTGAAGAATCCACAACAAATGTAGGACCTCAGCCATCGGTAGGACATTCAAGACCAGCACCTGAAACATGAAATCCCTAATAACATGTCATTCGTATCCTAAGAATTATTAAGGTTCAAACGGGAGTATTTATTCTTCAATTACTCAAAGCATCGATATATATATTTAAGTCCATTTATAACTAACATGATATAACAGGTAATCAATTTAACTATCATTAATATGATTATAATTCATACGAACTTACCTCGATAACTATACTCGTAGAAGTAGAATGGTTGACTAATCCAAAGCTTTCGTCTTTCCTCAGTTTAAATCCAGTTGTGGTTTATCTTGATCAAAATAGATAATTACGTCAATCCATAATTCACATTATCATGCTATTTTAAATTTTTCACAAATTGGTCCTTAAGCTCGAAACTTGTAAACATACCATTTTTACCCTCTATACATGCTAGCCAAAATTCTTAGGGACCCATAACAACCCAATTAAATCATCATTTCATCAAGTTACCTTAATATTTTACTATTTTTATAAATAAGTCCCTAAACCCTAAATTTATCAAAAATCACTTAACAAAATAAGTTTGTTACACAACCAAGATTAATAATATATCAATTAACATTACAACACATTCAAACTCAACTATGGCAAGTCCCTCAACCTTTAACAGGTTTACAAATTAACCCCCGAGCTAGCTAGATTAAGCTAATACGATTCCAAAAACATTAAAATTACTAAAAATAGAAGCTAAAATCACTTACATGCATAGAAGAATACCAACCGAACCTTCAAGCTTTCGTCCTAGGGTATTTCGGTTGGTAAAAACCATTTAGAGAATATGATAGTTATCTTTTCCGATTTGATTTATCATTTATTTACTACATTACTCATTTACCCTTATAATTTAATAGAATTTTCTTTAATCCTTAAGCCAAAACCATCCACTACATATACATTTGGTCTCATTACTATATAAAACCATTGTTTTACCTTTCCATAACTATTTAACACATTTAACAAATAGAGACTATCTTTCGCAGCTTTTACGATTTAGTCATTTTTCCTAAATTAACTATTTAAACATTAAAATTTCGTAGCCAAAATTTAATACTACCTTAATATAATCCCATAGTCTTTAAATAAATATTAAAATATTTATTCACTCGTTGGAATCATGGTTCTGAAATGACTGCTTCCGACACCACTGAAAAAGAATTATTACATTGAACTTACGAAGCATATATAATGCTTACCTGATTATGTTTTCCTGTCTTGTAGTTATCTTTTGCGGAAGGTAGAGATCAGATCAACTAGGAGCTCACACTATCTAGCTTCTATCTCAGTTGAATTTTAATTGTTCAAGATTCAATTTTGTGGCATGTATATAGGCTTATTATGTCTAAAAATCATTTTGAATGACAACGGTTTTGAATATGTTTATAGTACTTGTTCTTGAACCGTACATGGTATGTTTTAGATCTTGCTAAGTGGTTGTGTTCTCTTGAATGGTTGTATTGTGGTTCTAGTGTCACATGGCTAGAACTTTAGTCTTGCATTCCATACGACCTTAAGCGATCTTTTCGATGCAAACAAGCCTAAGTCAGCCTAACCACCAAAGAATTGAGGGTTCACAAAGAATTCCTCCAATGCACCAATTTATATAACAGAAGCAACTTAGCCAAAAGAAGGCACAAAAGAATAGAAAGCCATGGAAAACTATGCACGAGAGGTGTTTGAGTAAATGCTCTCAATTGTATTACTTTCTCTCAAAGAATACAAGAAACAATAAATAATGAAGTGAGTTACAAGTGAGGGGAAGGCTCTCTATTTATATTTGAACTCCCCCAAAATTGACGGTCTAGATCAAGTTACATCGACGGATGAGATTAGCCTATCTCTTAAATCTAGGGATTTACAAGATTACATAATCAATTTACATAATGAAATCCAATCTCATCTTATAAGATATGATTCCCCTTAATCTTCTAAGATTAGTTTCCCTATTTACTAATGTAGTCTATGCTGCCATATCTTCATCATTGGGCCACCCAGGCTTCAATCTAACAAGCTTCTCCAATAGCTATTTGAAAAGAGCCAGTTCTTGTGGGCCAAATGATCCCCATCTAAATGATAAACCTCTATGGGATACATTTGGGACGATGGTCATGAGCTTTGAACTACGGCTCGTGACATTCTCCCCCACCCATTCTTACAACACCCTCGTTGTGCCTTCTGAATGGCATTAACTTAATTCGCCTTGGTCTCGTCTCGATGCCTTAGCATTTTCCTTCCTTTAGAAACTTTCCCTCAGCTTACATCGTCTTTTAACTCAAATCGTCCCACTCGTTGGTACATCTCAATGGTAAGAAGCCACGACTCTCTATTTCCCATATTCTGACTCGCTTCGACCGAAATCCTCTTGATTCACAACACTTGGCTTTGAATTGTCCACAGTCCCTTGGCCTATTTACTTATGAACTTTGAAAAGGCCCCTACGTTCTTTCCAAGCCAACAAGTTAGAATGTAGAACAATACCAAAGTGTTTAGAATGTACCTTACTTGTCGCATTTACTCTAGTCAACTATCCAACTTACATCACCACTTTCCCAAAGTTTGATGCACAACCCACCTCTTCCAAAGGTGGTAGCTCCTCTAGTGTGTCAAAAAAAGTGAGCATCAATGATCCTAGCTTCAAATTTAGCAGTGCTACTTCTTCCTCTAAGTCCGATGCAAAACTCACCTGTTCTATGGGTGGAAGCCTCGCCGACGACTCAGCCAACTCCATCACTTTAATTGAATTGAGCCTCATTGGTCCTATCTTTATTGTTTTCGTCGCCACATTTCCCCTAAGTCCGATGACAAACTCACCTCTTCCTTGAGTGGAAGCCCTTCCAATGACTCAACAAGCTTCGATGTAGCCTTTTCTTTGACCACAGTTTGCTTTGGACAGTTCTGCAACTCATGTGGACCACGGAACAAGAATCATTTTACTAGATTCTTTTTGCTCCTCTTTGCCCTCTTGGCTTTCACTTTTCCCTTGCTCGAACCAAGCTTCTTGGGCTCTTTGTCTGATGCATCGTCTTTGATGTACATTTCCTCAGACATTTTCATAACCTATGAGGACCATGACACAAGAAGCACTCTACTGACTTCTTCTCACTTTCGGCCTCCTTAGCTTCGACACCCCTTGCGCTCGAACCAAGTCTCACTGCCTTACCTTCCAACTTGTCCTTCTTAGAAAGCGTGGATTTCTTTGGACATTTCTTCAACATATGTGGATCGTCGCAAAGAAAACACCTCAAATTGGCCTATTTTTGTTGGGTTTCTTCTTCCCAACTCGTGGTGTCCCATTACCACCATCGTTGCAATTCCCACTGCCACTATCTTCCTCGTGATTCCCTTCACATACTCCCATTTCCTCAAACTTGGAAGACTCAAGCTTATCTTTCCCTAGACCAAGCTTGACCACAAACTCTACTACCATCATGGCTTTCTACAGCTCTTGGACACCTCATCATTCTAATTCTTATCTGACCCACGACTTTAATCTATTCATGAAGACAAGTAATGCCTCTTTCTCGACCACATCTGAAATTTGGAGCATGAGTTCCTTGAACTCTCGAACATACTCCCCCCACTGTGCCTCGTTACGTAAGCTATCATAACTTTGCCTGAGCTTTCTCATCGGTAAATTCTTGATAAAACTGCCCCTTCAACTCATGTTGGAACATTTCCTACATCCTAATCTCACTATGCCTTTTATCTATGGACTTGCCTTTACACCATAAAAGCGTAATATTAGTAAAAAACATGGAAGCAACATTTACCTTACTAGCATCTTCCATGATGCCTTTGGCACGAAAGTATTGCTCTATCCACTAGAAAAAATTGTCCACATTGTATGTAGACCTTGTCCCTGCAAACTCTTTCAGCTTTGGGACATTCTTACAATTGAGTGCTGCACTCGACACTCTATTCCCCACAATTGCTCGACAAAAGATAAGCTCTCCATCGAGCTCCTCTATTCTTGTGCTCAAATCCTTTATCGTAGCAATTGTTTCCTCCTTCAAATCCATAACCATGGCCTCGAGAGCATCGTTCCTCTCCGTCAGCTTCTTCCAATGGGAATTCAACAACTCTTACACACTATCCTTATTAGAAGTGAGAGACATGCTCACAAAATCCCTAGACTACTCCCTCAAGTAATCTATGTCTTCATATAGTGCATTGTGTGACTCTTTCGCATCCTCCATGGACTCCTCGAGTTTATCCACTCATTCCTCTACTACCAACAACATATTCTTCAAAAAGAATGTTTTTCTAGCCGACTTCTGATCGAAATCTTCTTTTTACATCACAACGATGCCTTTGCAACCAAAGCTTTGATACCACTTATCACAGGGCTAGAACTTTAGTCTCACATTTCGTACGGCCTTAGGTGATCTTTTTTATGCAAACACACCTAAGTCAGCCTAACCACCAAACAATTGAGGATTCACAAAAAATTCCTTCAATGCACTAATTTATATAGCGGAAGTAACTTATCCAAAAGAAGGCACAAAAGAGCAGAAAGCCACAGAAAACTATGCAAAATAGGTGTTTGAGTAAATGCTCTCAATTGTATTACTTTCTCTCAAAGAATACAAGAAACAATAAAGAATGAAGTGAGTTACAAGTGAGGGGGAGGCTCTCTATTTATAGTTGAGCTCCCCCAAATTCGACGATCGAGATCAAGTTACATCAACGGACAAGATTAGCCTATCCCTTAAATCTAGGGATTTACAAGATTACATAATCAATTTACATCATCAAATTAAATCTCATCTTATAAGATATGATTCCCTTTAATCTTCTAATATTAGTTTCCCCTTAATCTGACAGGCTTCTCCAGTAGCTCTTTGAATTGAGCCAGTTCTTGTGGGTCAAATGATCCCCATCTAAACGATAGACCTCCATGGGATACATTTGGCGCGATGGTCATGGGCTTTGAACTGCTCCCGTGACACTAGCTTGTGGCTAGCATTTGGATGATTTATGCATGTTGATTAATGGAATGATTTTTTTGGTACAAATGTTTAGATGATTTGAGATGTTTCACTTGGATTGTATGTGATTAAGGTGCCTTGAGGCATATTGGATAGATATAGGAAAATGTTATATCTTTGGCATGAATTTGTTCATTTTAGGACAGGTTAAAAGATTGGTTATTGTATACTTATAACCTAAGTGAAATTTTGGTTTAGAAACTTGCATAATAAGGTACTTATGGGTATACACAATCTAACACACGGTTGTGTGTCACGCACGGATAAGGGACACGACTATGTTCTCTATTTTTTAGGAAGTTTTAGGTAACACGGTTTCAATTTGTTACATGACCTAGCCACACGGCTGTATGACTTTTGATGAAATTTTACAAATTGATCCTCACGGTTTCAGATAGTTACATGGCCTGGTTATACGGTCGTGTGACCCCTATTTTTCATGAGTGCGCTTATCTATTAAAGATGTTTCAATTTGATCCTTATTTGTGCTCGGGTCAACTTAAGAGCTTTCGTAAGCTCAATTAAGACTTGGATTTAATTGTATATCATATTATTTGAATATTTATGACATGATTGAGCATTTAAGGGATTTAATTATGTTATAATTTATCTTTAATTTTGGAAATGTTGCAAATTAGTCCTAGTTAAAATTTAGGTTGATACTAGAGCATACATAAGCTCATATAAGGCATGAGAAAAATTATAATTGGTGATTATGTATTGAATTGATTATGATTGTATGATTCATGTTTAATTTGAATGTTAATTGTGTATTTATGAAGTAATTCCGTGTTTATTTGAAGTAATCAATGTGAATTGAAAGTGTTTTGTTCTGACATTTACTGTAGCACTCTATAGCTCAGGTTCGACGACCAGACCGGTTAAGGGGTGTTACACTTAATGGTATCAAAGCTATGATTTAGTCGATTATAAAACTGAACATAGCACATATTGAGTCTAGAAAATACCTATGACAGTGTGATACTTTTGATCTGACCCGACTTTATTATTTTACAGATAAAATATGCTAGCTGAATCAAATTATGTCGTGGCCTATCTGATAAGAGTGATAGTAATGTATCTACTTCTGACTACGAAGCAAGTCATAGTGTGCCCATTCTGCAAAGGCTGGAAGGTGAAACGCGTGATGTATTTTTCCAAATGATGAATGAAAGAGTTTAAACAAGCTAACCATACGGCTCTGCAACCTCCACCCCCGACTATGGCTCTATGGTACCCCATTGTCCTCAGAATTTAGTAAATGCTCACAGACCTCTGATTGATAAAATTTGAAAAAGTTGAGCTGAAGTTTTCAGAGGTAGGATAGAAGATGATCCAACTAGGGCTGAATATTGGCTTGAAAACACATAGAGAGTCTTTGATGAAATGACATGTAACCTCAATGACTGTTTGAGATGTGTTGTGTCTCTATTAAAAGATAAGGCTTATCAAGGGTGGTTTACGTTAATAGCGATCATATAGAAAGAAAGAGTGAACTAGGATTTCTTTCAATCGATATTAAAAAAGGAATATATTAATATATTGTACTTGGAAAAGAAAAAGAAAGAGGTTCTAAAATTAAAACAGGGAAACTGATCCGTGGCTGAGTATGAAAGAGAATTTGTTCGATTTAATAAGTATGCTCGAGAGGTTGTACTGACAGTAGTCAATATGTGTACCCATTTCGAGTGGAGATTGAATGAAAATATCTAAATATTAATAAGAAATTTGGAATTAAAAGAGTTTTTGGTTTTATCTAAATGAGCATAGAAGATGGAAGATATATATAATGAGAAGAAGCAAACTGAATCAAAATCTCAAGACTTTAATATATAGAAACTAATCAGATCATTTCTGACTCCTCTACCAAAAAAATAATGAGCTAATAATAATCGTGCGACTTCTCCAGCAGAGTTTTAAGAGAAATATAAGCCAAGATCTAGTAAACTGAGATCACTGACTACACTAGTAACTAGTATTGGTAGTGTTTGACGTGGGAGTAAATTGGTTTGTCATCATTGTGGAAAAACTCTCTGAGGTGAGTGTCAGTTAAATAGTGGAACTTGTATCTCGTATGATTCTAAAGAATATTGGAAACGAGATTACCAAGCCAAGTAGATTGAAGCAAAGAATAGAGTGTGAAACTTGCAGCAACTCAACTAAAAGGTAGACGACCGACAAATGATATTAATCCTATAATCAATCAAAGAAAAGGCAGAGAATGTCTATAAGATTGGAGACTCATACACTCACAAGAACTTATGCGATACAAGCCAGAGATGAGGCTACAACTCCTGACGTAATTATTGGTAAATTATTCTCCTTTTGATATAATTGTACATGTTTTGATTGATCTTGATTTAACATGTTCATATATTGACACTACTTTATTAATTTAAAAGAGTATATTGGTAAAGTCATCTGAATATGATGAGAGGGTAACGAATCTATTGGGTCAGTAAGATATAGAAAATAAATCGTGCATTATGCGTTAACTAAAAATAAGAGACTATAAATCTCTTGCTAATATGATACTACTATCCAATGAATTTGATATCATTTTTTGTATAGATTGGTCATTTGAGCATAATACAGTGGTTAATTATAGGTAGAAATGGATTGTACTAAGGTGTCAAAATAATGAACCAACCAATAATAAAGCTAATAGTATCTACAATGTGTTCAATATCATTTTTGCAATATCGGTTCGAGAATTGATCGGGAAAAGATATGAAGCATATTTAGTATAATTATAAAACTTAGAGTATTGAGTACTTAGATAGAACAAGAATCGTCTTTTAGTAAAAAATCATTGATGTGTTTCTCGAAAAATTTCCAGGCTTATCATCTGAGAGAAAAGTTGAATTTTGATTTTGAAAGGACATCCAAAACCGCCCTGATTTCGATTGCACCATACAGACTAGTAACAACTGAGTTGAAATAGTTAAAAGTTTAGCCACAAAGAACTATTAGACTAAGAATTTGTTTGATCAAGTGTATCACCTTGATATGCTCTTGTGTTGTTGAGAAAAAGAAAGAAGGAATCCAAAGTTTGTGTTTTATCTACAAACAGTTTATTATATTCATCATGAAGAATAAGTATCAGTTGTTTGGAGTTGACGACTTGATTGAACAGTTAAAAGAAACTACAATGATTTCAAAAATTTACCTTTGACTAGATTATTATCAGCTCAGAACTATGGACCATATGTATTGAAGACTACTTTTCATACATGATACAATCATCATGAGTTTCTGCTAATACTGTTTGGGTTAATGAATCTGAAGGACGGAGCTTTTCAGCCCTATCGAGATGAATTGTTTTTGTATTTATAGATGACATTTTAATCTAATCGAGAAATGAAACTGAACATATTCTGTATTGAGAACAGTGTTACAAGTTATTCGACTGAAATAAATGTATTCAAAGTTCAGCAAATATGAGATTCTGGCTTTAAGAACTAGAAAATCTTAGGATACATAATTTTCAGATACATGTAGTCATTTTGAACTAAATTAAGATTTCAACAATTGAGAATTAAAACCTCTGGAACATGAGATTAAATAGTGTGGTTTTCCTAAATCGGTTGAATATTGCAAACTATTTTACAAAACCTTTTTAATGGCAGCTTTATCGATAGAGAAATTATTGTAGAAAATGTTATGTTCGTTTAGTTAGATATTTTCCAATAGAGTTTCAAATAGTTGAAAGAGAATATGTCACATCTCAAAATTGGGTCTAGAAGTTTTGAGGGTAAAATGAGAATTTTGGCTTAGAATAGGTTTAGAAATTTTGAATTGTGGTAACCCAAAATTGTTTTTTACTATGGTTTTGGAATTTAATTTTCGAAGCTCCATTCATTTAATTTTGATTTCCAAACTTCAATCCTATTATTTCTACCATCATCCTAGCATTAAACCTCCAAAAATTCCATAAAAACCAAAAAAAAAACACCATTGATTTTGTTATTGCTCAACTTTTGGGATTTTCAGATTTTCAATTAAATGATATTTCCTCCTTTAGCCAAGGTAATGTTTTGATTTCTTATTAGTTTTTAATGTTATCTAGCCTTTAAAACTGAGATTTTATCCATTAAATTAAGGGTTTTGAATAAATGTCAAAAATTGGGTCGTTAATGGAGAAATTTAGGATTTTGTATAAAATCAATGTTTCAAAGTGATTTTCAACTTTTTTTTATGTAATTAGAAGGTTTCTAAACTTCCCTAAAGTTTCGTCAAGAGATTCTAAGGTTTTAACGAGTTTTCATGGAAAATGGTTATTTTATGTCAAAATTTTAGAACAATAAATCTGTGTAATTTTTTGTAGTTTGAAGGTTGAGAACCATTCGTAGATGAATAATTAGATGATAGGAATCAATTTTAGGCAAGGGGAATGGGTAGAGATTGAGATATTGGAATTTCAAGTTTGTAAGTCAAAAGTTTCAGTTCCAAGAGGAAGGAACCTTAGACTTGCATTTTTGATAGTTTAAGTGAGTTTCTAGTTTTACATTAATCATGGTTTTTGTGTGGTTAATTGTGGTAAAGATACGAAATTGTTGGAGCCTTTGATGAGCAAGGCGAAAGGTAAGAAAAAGCTGGTTTAGACTTTCGGCTACTAGGCGAAAGTGACGGTGAGTGTTTGGAATCGCTGCTTGTAGACATGATTCATAGCGTTACTCGGGAGCTTAGGAATAGCCTAAACTCCTATCCTAAGTTCCAACTGTAATCTCTCTCGTACCTCTCATTAACTTATATGATATGTGATAATATGATGTGGTTTGTGAACTATGATGTGCTAATATGATAAGAGACATATGCTTAAGATAGTGTTTGTGGAATAAGTTGATTGTGGGCGTGGATACATGTCGAATGACAGTGATAAGTTTCTGTTAATAATGCAAATATGCAATGAAAAGTGTACAACAAATCGGTAAATAATTATGTGGTTTATAGTGGATATTTTGGCCTTGTGACCTTATGAGACCATTGGATATTGTTGGCATGCCATAGGATTTGTGAGTACTCACCTATATGTTGTGTTTTTGGGACATTGAGGCCTGAAACTGTTTTAAAGATATAAGGGAATGTGAGCTAAGCTCCATTCACCAGGATATGTTGGTGTGTTGGAGTGTGTTAGCTAAATGCTATGCTTTTGGGATATGTTCGACTCTATGAGTCTTTGGTGTGTTGGAGATCTGTGTATCCGATGTGTGGTGGTAGCACCCACTTTTATGTTTCATAGCCTCAAGTGCCAATTTATCATTAAGTGAAACACTATGACTTTGATGTTTGCATGAAAACATGACTATTAAATTAGATGAGCTATTAAATATTGCATGTATGTTATGGAATGTCATTATAGTAAACCAAGTATGTGAATGTACCTTAGTCATTTTTGTTGACATATGATTTCATGTATACTTAGTAGTTATTCCAATTATTCATTGAGCTAGTTTAAGCTCACCCACTCTTTTCTAAACTTTGTAGACCGTTAGCATTTTTGGTGTGGGCCATGCGAAAATCCAAGAAAATGGTCCAAGCTAGGCTAGTATTTAAGTAGGTGTTATCATTATCATTATTTTAAACTATGGGAATAAGGCAATGTGGTAGTTTTGCTGGTTAATTATTGCCATGACGTTTTGGATGTTTGCATGATTTTATTTATTTTATGATTTATGGACATTGTTAATAGTCTATTGGTTTACTTGATTAGAAACATTGATGTTGCTTTGAACTATATTTGTAAGGTCGATCTGATGATTGTTTATTGAAGTTTATTGACATGTTGAAGCGGTATGTGCTTAATTGTGCTAAATGCCCAGGTTTGGTATTATTTTTGCTTCTAAGTAGAGGTATCGATAATTGGGCATAAGTATCGATACTTTTGAGCTAATTTGAATGTGCAGGAAAACAATAGCTCATTTTGGTATCGATACCAATTCTCGAGAATCGATAATTACTGAGTTTTAAATTTTTACCAAGAAATAGAATGCTAATTTGGTACTGATTTTCTAAGGGGTATCGATACCATCTACGAGAAATATCGATACTATCGAATGAGTATCTATACCTACGTGATATTTTAGAAACTTTTGCTAAATGGTCTTTAAGCATGCTTCTAACTCATGATATGATCGTTTGATGTATGTTAGGTGAATTTTAACCTCACCTAGGGTATTTTTGACTTGGAATCTCTATAAATGTTCAAATTTAAGGATGTTCGCATGCTAATAAGACGTTATGTAATGTGTGGTGTTGTGACAGTGTTGGAGCGTCTTGTTACTTAGGCTCGGTGACGTGCTGGGTGTAGGGTGTTACATTTGGTGGTATCAAAACTTAGGTTATCTAATACTCGGACCTAATTTATTTATGTGAGGACTAGGGTTGCGAAAACCATGTGTCCAAAATCCTCTGAATGATTGCATTGATTGAGATGTCTCTATTTGAAATGCATGAGTTTGTTTGAAATTGGGGTAGGAGTGGGAACACATTACCTTTATTCTAAAGTTTTCTTGCAGGAACATGACTTAGATCATTTCCATGCAACTCACACCTTTTATTTGTTTGAGTATATTAGATTATTAGATTAAATACGCCTTGTAGACGTGTAAATGTGAATGTGAATGCTCAAGAGGATGGTACATCCTCTGCACCTCTTGTGCCGCCTCGTAGAGTGAACATACCTAATGAGGGTGTTGGCCCTCTGATGGAAGTTATGATTGGAGCATTTTATAGGATTGTTGTTACTAACCCTACTCCTGAACCTGTTAATCGAGGGTTGCCGCTTGAACGTCTACGGGTGGTCGGTGGTAAAGAGTTTTCTAGAGTCAAAGGGATCGACTGACCATAGCTGAGTACTGGTTGGAAGGAGTTGAAAGAATCCTCGAGCATATGTCCTATTCTAATGAGGAGAAGTTGGGTTGTACTGTGTCCTTACTCGACAGTGAGGCTCATCATTGGTGGAATTCTATTAAGAGAGGTACTACCGCTGACTGTTTGACATGGGGTTATTTTCTTGAGGTTTTTAAGAGGAAGTTTATAGGCGAGCAGTACATGGAAGCTCGTAAGCGTGAGTTCTTAGACTTGGTCTAAGGTAATTTGTCTATGGTTGATTATGAGTCAGATTTTGCGTGACTTAGTCAATATGCTCCTGGGATGGTTCTTTCTGAGAGGGACCATTGTAAGATATTTAGTTTTAGGCTTAATCATGAGATTCGGGTTTACTTGGTAGCTCAAAATGCAGATTTTTTTGATGAGTTGGTTGAGAAAGCCAAAGTAGTTGATGAGACTTTGGCTAAGCCACCTCTATCTATGGTAATTGAATTGGGTAAGAGGACTTCTGATGGTGCATCTGGACGACCACCTAAGTGAAGGCCTGATAATCAGAGTTCTGGTAGAGGTGCGAGACGTGGGTTCTGATCGAGTCAGTCCAAGTAGGAGAACATTGTTGTGGTTAGTACTGGAGGTTCGGTAGGTGGTTTAGATGGCCGCTTTGTGCACATTGTGAGCGTAGGCATCCTGGTGAGTGTCCCAAGTTGACAGATGGATGTTTTAAGCGTGGCTCGAAGGAACATATGTTGATAGATTGTCCTAACAGGGTTGAGGTGTCACAAACTCAAATTTTTACACCTGCATCGACGCCTGTTAGACGCCGTGTTCTTGTTAGAGGTAATGGAAGATTGGTTGGGCAGTGAGTTCTTGCTCATACTGTTGCCACTTAGGTTGAGTCTGGTGGTCCAGCTCAGGTTTATGTTGTTAGGGAGTCGGAGGATCAGAATCCGACTGATGTTATCCTAGGTACTTTCACTTTGCAGTCTATGTCATTATTCTGTTTGGTTGATTTTGGTTCTACCCATTCATATATCTTAAGTGAATTGGCATGTAAGTTAGGGATTCATGTAGAGACTATTAGTTTGGGTATGACTGTTATTAGCTCTTTTGGTGATAGTGTTGTGGTAAACCGAGTATATTGAATGTGTCCCCTTATGATTCCAGGGCATGTTTTCTTTATGGATCTTATGGAATTGTCTTTCTATAGTTTTGATGTGATTTTTTTGTATGGACTGGTTAACTGTATATAAGGCTAAGGTAGATTTTGAAACTAAATGGATTTCTTTGAGGAATAATGATGGTTTGAAAATTATTATTGGTGAAAGATCGAGATTTATGTCTAATGTGGTTTTAGCTCTAAAGATTATTTAGCTTATATAATGAATTCAATTAGCAAGGAATTGAGAGTTCAGGATATATGTACTGTTAAGGATTTTTTTGACAATTTTCCTAAAAAGTTTTCTTGTTTGCCACCGGAACGTGAAGTAGAGTTTGGTATTGAACTATATCCTGGTATTGCATCGGTATTTATTACGCCCTATCGTATGACACTGAAAGTGCTCAAGGAGTTAAAGATTCAGTTGCAAGAGTTGCTTGATTGAGGGTTCATTTGATTGAGTGTATCTCTGTGGGGTGCACCGGTTTTGTTTGTAAAGAAAAATGATGGTATGTTGCTGTTGTATATCGAATATAGGCAGTTGAATAAGTTGACCACCATGAATAAGTATTCTTTTCCTCAAATTGATGACTTATTTGATCAGTTCAGATGAGTGACGGTATTTTCTAAGATTGATTTAAGATCTGGGTATTACCAGTTGAAGGTGAAGGAGTTTGGCATCTTGAAAATTGCTGTTAAGACTCAGTATGGGCATTATAGATTTTTGGTCATTCTGTTTGGTTTAACTAATGCCCCCTACTGCGTTCATGGATTTGATGAACCATGTGTTTCACTTATACTTGGACCAATTTGTGGTTGTCTTCATAGATGACATTTTGGTGTATTCTCGTTCTAAGGAGGACCGCGGTGCACATTTGAGAATTGTTTTACAGATTTTGTGGGATAAGCTGTTGTATGTGAAGTTGAGTAAGTGCGAATTTTGGTTAAAAGAAGTGACGTTCTTAGGCCATGTTGTGTCTTTAGATGGAATCCGTGTAGATCTCAAGAAAATTGAAGCAATCTTAGAGTGGAAACCGCTTAGGAGTGTTACTGAAGTTCAAAGTTTCTTGGGTTTAGCTGGCTATTATCGTAGATTCGTTGAAGGATTTTCCCTTATTGCTGCACCATTAATGAAACTATTTCAGAAAAACTTGGTATTTGAATAGACTGTTGAAGGGCATAAAAGTTTTGAACAACTTAAAGCAGTTTTGACTGAGGCACCTGTGTTGATTCAACCGAAGCTTGGAAAAGATTTTGTGGTTTACACTGATGCTTCGTATTCAGGACTCGGTTGTGTGTTAATGCAAGAGGGCAAGGTTGTGGCATATGCCTCAAGGTAGTTGAAGATGCATGAGCTTAATTATCCAACTTATGACTTGGAGTTAGCTGATGTGGTAGTCACACTTAAGATTTGGCGCCATCATTTGTAAGGTGAGAATTGTGTTATCTATACAGATTATAAGAGCCTGAAGTACCTCCTCACCCAAAAGGAGTTGAATTTAAGGTAGAGGCATCAGATTGAACTTTTGAAAGATTATGATTGTGTGATAGAGTATCATCCTAGCAAGGCGACTGTTGTTGTTGATGCTTTGAGTAGGAAGTCGATGACAAAATTGAGAGTTATGTTTCCATGCTTAAGTTTAGTCAGTGATGGTGGTTTGTTAGATGAAGTTCAAGTGAAGCCAGCTTTGTCTCGGTAAATTAAGGAGAAACAACCGTTAGATAAGGATTTGTTAAAGAGGATTCGACAGGTTGAGCAAGGTGTTAAGGGAGATTTTGATTTTGACAATGAAGGTATATTGAATTTTTTAGGTAGATTGTGTGTGCCGCATGATGTGGATTTGAGGCAAGTGATTCTTACCGAGACGCATAGTAGCCTTTACACTATGCATCTTGGTAGTGGTAAAATGTATCATGATCTTTGAGAGATTTATTGGTGGCCTGGCTTGAAGTGTGATGTTACAGATTTTGTGACTCGATGTTTTGTTTGTTAGAAGGTAAAGGCAGAGCATCAATATCCTTCAGGTTTGTTGCAACTGACTATGATTCTTGAATGGAAATGGGAAAGGATCACCATGGACTTTATCTCGGGTTTGTCTTTGACCCGAAGAAGAAGGATTTAGTGTGGGTATTAGTTGGTCGGTCTTCGAAGAATGCGCATTTCTTGGCAATGCATACCATTTATTCCTTGTAGAAGTTGGAAGAGTTGTACGTTGCTGAAATTGTACATCTTCATGGGGTTCCAGTTTCTATTATTTCAGATAGGGATCCGCATTTTACTTCTAGGTTTTGGAAAAGTTTACAAGAGGCTTAGAGATCAAAGCTTAGTTTCGATACATCTTATCATCCTCGGACAGATGGTCAATCAAAGAAGGTAATTCAAGTTTTAGAGGATATGTTATGAAGTTGTGTCCTCGAGTTCAGTGGTAGTTGGGAAAGGTATTTGCCCTTAGTAGAGTTTTCTTATAACAACAGTTTTCAGTCGAGAATTTGCATTACACCATTTGAAGCATTGTATGTTAGGAAGTGTAGGACTCCTTTGTGTTGGATGAAATTGGATGAGAAGTGAGTTGTTAGACCGGATTTGGTTCGTGAAACTGAAGAGAAAGTGAAGTTGATTTGTGATCAATTGAAAGCAGCATCTGATAGGCAGAAATCTTATGTGGATTTGAAATGTCGAGATATCGAGTTTCAAGTCGGTGATAAGGTGTTCTTGAAAGTTTCACCGTGGAAGAAGGTTTTGAGATTTGGTAGGAATGGTAAATGGAGTCCAAGATATGTTGGATCTTATAAAGTTGTTGAGAGGATTGGTTTGGCAGCTTATCGACTCAAGTTGCCACCAGAACTTCAGTGAATCCATGATGTTTTCCATGTATCTATGTTACAGAAGTATCGTTCAAATCTGTCACACATTGTGCCTGTGGAGGAGATTGAAGTTTGAATTAACCTCACTTATGAGGAAGAGCCGATTGAGATTTTTGCTCGGGAAGAGAAGCTTTTGCAAAATAAGAGAGTTCTGTTAGTTAAGGTTTTATGGCGCAACCACGAAACAGAAGAGGTTACTTGGGAAGTCGAAGATGCGATGAAACCACAATATCCTTATTTGTTTAGCTCAGGTAAATTTCGATGATGAAATTTTTTTAGAGGGGGAAGGTTGTGGTTTTCTTGAATTAAGATTTCAATAATTGATATTTAGAAACCTTTGAAAAATGACATTGAAGAGTGTGGTTTTCTTGAATCTGTTGAATATTGCAATTTTTTTAATAAAACCTTTTTAATAACAACTTTACAGATAGAGAAATTGCTGTAGAAAATGTTTTGTTCATTTCGTTAGATATTTTCCAGTTGAGTTTCAAACAGTTGAAAGAGAATATGTCACATCCCAAAATTGGGTCTAGAAATTTTGAGCGTAAAATGAGAATTTTGACTTGAAAGAGGTTTGAAAATTAAATAATTTTCGACTATGGTTTTTGGAAATTAAATAATTTTCTTGGAAATTAAATAAGTTTTTGAAAATAAGGTTGAAAAGATCTTTAATTTTAAAATAAGGACTGTTTTGAAAAAGGGTCAAAGTTAGGAGTGGTTCAAAAGCAAATAACCCAAAACTTTAAAATAAACCTAATATTTCCCCCCACCTATAGGAAACCCGATAGTAGTAACACCCCAAAATAGTGCCTAAGACTTTTAGGGGTATTTTAAGAATTTTAACTCTAGAGTGCTTAAATTTTGTAGCATTGTAAACCGGAGTTATATTCGACTATGGCATTATAACTGTTAAATCAATTTTTGAAAAAGTATTCTAGAAACCCTTAATTTTAGAAAAAGGACTAAATTACAACAAAGTCAAAATAGTAAGCATTTATGCTATAGTTTTACCAGCTTTTAAAATTCAATTTAAAAAACCCATTCTCAAGTTTGTTTTCACGATAGGTTTCTCCAAACACCAAGCTTGCCACCCCTTTCTTTTTCCTTGCTATTTCAATTGATTTTTTATCCTCAAATCATAATACTTTGATTTCCTATCATTCCCAAGTCAATTACCTTTCTAAACCTCAAGGAAAACTCCCAAAAATCTCACCAATTCCATCATATTCTCCAAACCTGTGTTTTTCAGATTTGCATTAAACTCGTTAAATCTTCCATCAAAGGTAATGTTTCAAATTCTTATGATTTTTTCATGATATCTAGTCCTTAAAACCGAATTGTTAGCCCTTAAATTGCATGTTTTAGATAAAAGCCAAATTTTGGGTCGTTAATGGTGGATTTCAGAAGTGTTTTTCTATTAGTTTTAATATGATTAAGAGGTTTTTAAACTTACACTGAAGTTTCATCAAAGATTTCTCAAGTTTTAATGAATTTTGTGAAAATTACTGAAAAATGTCGATACCATAAACTGAGCATTTTAGTGTAGTTTAAAGGTTGAGGATTAGGTTTAGATGACTAATTAGATGAACGAAATTCGTTTTAGGCGAAAAGGTTAAGCGTAGATCGAGTTATGAGCATTTTAAGGTTGTTATGTTAAAGGTTTAGGTTACATGAGAACTTAGAATAGGCTGATGTTTTAGTTGGTTTAAGTAAGTCCTTGGCTACTATTTGATTGTGAATTTTGTATGGTTATTATGTATAAAGCCTTGGATTTATTGGAGCCTTTTACAAGTTAAAGGAAGATCTAGTTTTAGCTTTCAACTTCTCGACGAAAGCATAGTGGTAAGTGTTTGGAATCACTGCTCATAGACAATAGTCATGTGTTATTTTGGGAATTTAGTAGTAGCCTTAACCCCTACTCTAGATTCCAAGTGTAAGTTTTCTTGTACATATATTCATTTTGTGGTTTTGTGCTTATAAGAATATGAAATTGTGCATAGTGATAAGAAGTTCATATATGTGAGATGTTGATATAGTAACGGCTTTCAAAAGTGAAAATGTATACATTATATATTTGTTAGATGACAATGATAGTGTTTTGCAAAAGATACTAACATGAAGTCATACTGCACGGATAATTGGTAAGTGATATGTGATTGTTTTTGGATATTTTGGCCTTGTGATCTTGAAACCGTTGGATATAGTTGGCATGCCATAGGATTGTGAGTACTCACTTATATGTATAGTGATTTTGGGCGTTGAGGCATTGGGACATGTTGGAGGGATAAGGGAATGAGAGCTAAGCTCCATTCAACGGAACATGTGAGGCACAATAAGAAGAGTGCTAGCTATATGCTTCACTTATGGGACATGTTTGACTCTATGAGTCTATAGGGTGTGTTTGTGTATTCGGAGAGTGATGATAGAGTTTATTTTATGTTTCATACCTCAAGTGCCAATTTATCGTTTTATGTGACTTGTGTGAAATGTGATATATGTTTAAATGAATATGTGTCTCAAGATGCATGTTTGTATGAGTACGTAAACGCTGTGTAAATGAACTAATAGATAATGCATATAAAGGTACTATATAGCACTAGACGTAAGACTTCTGTAATCATACTTATACACGGTTGTCTTGTAGATGCATGATGACACTTTTGCGATGTGGTTATTCTAATCATTCACTGAGCTTATTAAGCTCACCCACTCCCTTCTTTACCTATTGTAGATTAGTTACGTTTCGGTGTGAGCAGTGTGGCTTTCCGATAGGTGATCCAAGACAATTCTATGTTATTCCATAGGTGTTCTTTATTTACGTTTTGGGAAAAAGGCAATGTGATAGACTTGCTTAATGCTGAGATGTGTTTGGACTATTTATCAATTTTGCTTTTGTTTTCTTAGAAGTTTATGAGTATATATATTTGGTTCGGTTTATGAACACTGATAATGGCATGATGATGCTTGCTCGAACACAATCTTGTTAATTTTATCTATTGACTAAGTCGTTTGGATGGTTATTTGTTTTAGTAGTTGATGCATGATGATTAGAAACATATTTGGAATGAATTTATTGTATGTGTGCTGTATTTTTTAGGTCTAGAGTAGAGGTATCGATAATCAGGTTTTAAAAATCGATACCTCTGTGCTTGAAACATGCAGGAAATCAGAATAGAGATTTGGTATCGATACCTTTGCTCAAGTATCGATACTCAAGGTTAAAGTATCAATTTTTCATAACAAGTACTAGTAGTTTTTGCGTTTTTGGTTTCTAATCAAGAAATAGAAAGCAAGTTGGGTATCATTTTTCCAGGTGGTATCAATACCACTTAGAGAAATTGTTGATACCCTAGTGCCAGTACCGATACCTACGAAAATGTTTTGAAAATTCTTCTAAATGGACCTTAAGCATGTTTTAAATTGTTTATAAGACTAATTATTGTGAGATTTGTATGAAACAATGATAACTAGCAAGTTAAGTGCTTTAAAACCTTCGAGATTAATAGAATGATCGATTATTTGTTCGGATGAGCTTTTGCTTGTTGTATATGACATGAGACGGTGGTGTGACATCCCGTATTCGGGCTTGGCTACCAGGCCAGTATATGGTGTTACAATAGTTCTTCCGCTTAAATTTTGTTATGTCGTCCTTTAGATTTCGAAGCTCCATTCATTTAATTTTGATTGCCAAACTTCAATCCTATTATTTCTACCATCATCCTAGCATTAAACCTCCAAAAGTTCCATAAAAACCATAAAAAAACACCATTGATTTTGTTATTTCTCAACTTTTGGGATTTTCATATTTTCAATTAAACGATCGTTCCTCCTTTAGCCAAGGTAATTTTTCGATTTCTTATTAGTTTTTAATGTTATCTAGCCTTTAAAACTGAAATCAGCTGAGGTTTGCAGAGTTGTATATTGCTGAGATTGTTCGTCTCTATGGGGTTCCAATTTCAATTTTTTTTATAGAGATCAGTGGTTTACTTCGAGATTTTGGAAGATTTTGCAAGAAGCTTTTGGATCGAAGCTTAGTTTTAGTACGGCTTATCATCATCAAACAAGCAGTCAGTCTGAGCGGGTAATTCAAGTTTTAGAAGATATGTTGCGAAGCTGTGTGATTGAGTTCAGTGATAGTTGGGAGCGATATTTGTCGTTGACAGAGTTCGCTTACAACAATAGTTTCCAAGCGAGCATTCGTATGGCACCTTCTAAAGCATTGTATGGGAGGAAATGTAGAACTTCTTTGTGTTGGACAGAATTGGATGAGAAGCGAGTTGTTGGACCGGACTTAGTTCGTAAGATTGAATAAAAGGTAAAGCTAGTTTGTGATAATTTGAAAATAGCTTTGATAGACAGAAATCTTATGCGGATTTGAAACAAAGAGATACTGAGTTTCAAGTTGGTGATAAGGTGTTCTTGAATGTGTCACATTGGGAGAAAGTTTTGAGGTTTGGCAGAAAGGATAAGTAAAGTCCAAGATATATTGGACCTTATGAAGTTGTTGAGAGGGTTGGCTCAGTAGCTTATCGTCTTAAGTTACCGCTAGAACTTGAACGTATTCATGATGTTTTTCATATGTCAATTTTAAGGAAGTAACATTCCGATCCGTCTAATATAGTGTTAGTTGAGAAAATTGAAGTCTAAGATGATATTACTTAAGAAGAAGAACCAATTGAAATTCTAGCTAGTAAGGAGAAGGTCTTCTGTAATAAGAGAGTATCGTTGGTTAAGGTATTGTGGCTCAACTAGAACACTGAAAAGGCTACTTGGGAAGCCAAAGAGGCGATGAAGCTACAATATCCTTATCTATTTTGTTTAGGTAATTTCGAGGATGAAATTCTTTTTAGAAGAGGAGAATTGTAACACCCCAAAATAGGGCCTAGGAGTTTTAAGGATATTTTAGGAATTTTAGCTCTAGAGTGCTCAGAATTTCATAGCATGGTAAACTGGAGTTATATTCGACTATTGCATTATAACTGTTAAATCAATTTTTGAAAAATTGTTCTACAAACCCTTAATTTCAGAAAAAATATCGAATTGCAACAGACTCAAAATAATAAGCATTTATGCTGCAACTTTACCAATTTTTAAAATTCATCTTAAAAACCCCATTCCCAGGTTTGTTTTCACGATAGGTTTTCTCCAAACACCAAGCTTGTCGTCCCTTGCTTTTTCCTTGCTATTTCAATTGATTTTTATTCCCAAACCATAATACTTTGATTTCCTATCATTCCTAAGTCAATTACCATCCTAAACCTCCAAGAGTATACCCAAAAATCTCACCAATTTCATCATCTTCTCCAAACGTGGGTTTTTTGAATTTGTGTTAAAACTTGTTTAATCTTCATCAAAGGCAATGTTTCGAATTCTTATAAGTTTTTCATGATATCTAGTCCTTAAAACTGAATTGTTAGCCTTCAAATCGCATGTTTTAGATAAAAGCCAAAATTTGGGTCATTAATGGTGGATTTTGGGTATTCGAGTAAAAATGTGATTTCAAAGTGTTTTTCTATTATTTTCAATGTGATTAAGAGTTTTTTAAACTTACATTGAAGTTTCGTCAACGATTCATGTTTTATGAATTTTGTGAAAATTTTCGAAAAGATGCCGGAAAATGTTGGTACCATGAACTAAGCATTTTAGTGTAGTTCAAAGGTTAAGGATTAGGCATAGATGACTAATTAGATAAACGAAATTCATTTTAGGCAAAAAGGTTAAGTGTAGACCGAGTTATGAGCATTTTAAGGTTGTTATGTTAAAGGTTAAAGTTACATAAGAACTTAGAATGGGTTGATGTTTTAGTTTGTTTAAGTGAGTCCTTGGCTACTATCTGATTGTGAATTTTATATTGTTATTATTTGTAAAGCCTCGGATTCATTAGAGCCTTCTACTAGTTAAAGAAAGATCTAGTTTGAGCTTTCGACTTCTCGGTGAAAGCATAGTGGTGAGTGTTTGGAATCACTACTCATAGACACGAGTCATGTGTTATTTTGGGAATTTAGTAGTAGCCTAAACCCCTACTCTAGATTCTGAGTGTAAGTTTCTTGTACCTATATTTATCTTGTGGTTTTATGCTTATAAGAATATGAAATTGTGCATAGTGATGAGAAGCTCATATATGTGACATGTTGATATAGTAACGGTTGTCAAAAGTGAAAATGTATACATGATATATTTGTTAGATGGCAGTGATAGTGTTTTGCAAAAGATACTAACATGCAGTCATAGTGCACAGATAACCTGTAAGTGATATGTGATTATTTTTGTATATTTTGGCCTTATGATGTTGAAACCATCGGATATAGTTAGCATGCCATAGGATTGTGAGTACTCACTTATATGTATAGTGACTTTTGGCGTTGAGGCCCTGGGACATATTAGAGGGATAAAGGAATGAGAGCTAAGCTCCATTTAATGGGACATATGAGGCGAAATAAGAATAGTGCAAACTATATGCTTCACTTATGGGACATGTTTGTTTCTATGAGTCTATGTGGTGTGTTAGAGATCCGTGTATCCGATGAGTGATGATAGAGCTCACTTTATTTTTCATACCTTAAGTGCCAATTTATCGTTTTATATGACTTGTGTGAAATGTGATATATGCTTGAAAAAATATGTGTTTCAAGATGGATGTTTGACGTAAACGCTATGTAAATGAACTAATAGATAATGCATGTAAAGGTACTATATATCACTAGATGTAAGACTTCTGTAATTGTACTTATACACGGTTGTCTTATGGATACATGATGACACGTTTGCGATGTGGTTATTCTAATCATTCACTAAGCTTATTAGGTCACCTACTCCCTTCTTTACCCATTGCAGATTAGTTGCGTATCGGTGTGAGCGGTGTGGTTTTCCGAGAGATGATCCAAGCTAATTTTGTGTTATTCTGTAGGTGTTCTTTATTTACGTTTTGGAAAAAAGGCAATGTGATAGACTTGTTTAATACCGAGATCTGTTTGGATTATTTATCAGTTTTGCTTTTGTTTTCTTAGAGGTTCATGAGTATATATATTTGCTTTGATTTATGAACACTGATAATGGTATGATGATACTTGCTTGGACACCTTCTTGGTAATTTTAACTATTGATTAAGTTGTTTGGATGGTTATTTGTTTTAGTAGTTGATGCATGATGATTCAAAACATATTTGGAAAGAATTTATTGTATGTGTGTGCTGCGTTTTTTAGGTCTGGAGCAGAGGCATCAATAATCAAGTTTTAAAAATCGATACCTCTATGCTTGAAACATGCAGGAAGTCAGAATAGAGATTTGGTATTGATACCTTTGCTCGAGTATTAATACTCGGGGTTAAAGTATCGATATTTCATAACAGGTACCGATTGTTTTCGAGTTTTGGGTTTCTAATCGAGAAATAAAATTCAAGTTGGGTATCATTGTTCCATGTGGTATCGATACCACTTAGAGAAATTGTTGATACCCTAGTGCCAGTACCGATACCTACGAAAGTGTTATGAAAATTTTGCTAAATAGACCCTAAGCATGTTTTAAATTATTTATAAGACTAATTATTGTGAGATTTGCATGAAACAATGATAACTATCAAATTGAGTGGTTTAAAACCTTCGCGGTTAATGAAATGATCGATTATTTGTTTGAATGAACTTTTGCTTATTGTATATGACATAAAACGGTGGTGTGACATCCTGTATTCGGGCTTGGTGACCAGGCCGGGTATAGGATGTTACAGTAGTTCTTCCCCTTAAATTTTGTTTTGTCGTCCCTTATATTCCCAAGCTCCATTTGTTCAAATTTGATTGCCAAATTTCAATCATATTTTTTCTACCATCATCCTAGCATTAAACCTCCATAAAATTCCATAAAAACCATCAAAAACACCATTGATTTTGTTATTGCTCAACTTTTGGGATTTTTAGATTTTCAATTAAACGATCGTTCCTCCTTCAGCTAAGGTAATGTTTCGATTTCTTATTAGTTTTTAATATTATCTAGCCTTTAAAACTAATTTTGGTCCATTGAATCAAGGGTTTTGATTAAATGCCGAAAATTGGGTCGTTAATGGTGAAATTCAGGATTTTGTATGAAATTGATGTTTCAATGTGATTTTCAACTTTTTTTTTATGTAATTAGAGGGTTTCTAAACTTTCTCTAAAGTTTCGTCAAGAGATTCTAAGGTTTTAATGAGTTTTCATGGAAAACGACTATTTTACTTCGAAATTTCAGAACCACGAATCTGTGTAATTTTGTGTAGTTTGAAGGTTGAGAACCATGCGTAAATGAATAATTATATGATAGGAATCAGTTTTAGGCGAAGGGGATGAGTAGAGATTGAGTTATTTGAATTTCAAGTTTGTAAGTCGGAAGTTTCAATTCCAAGAGGGAAAAACCTTAGACTTGCATTTTTTATAGTTTAAGTGAGTTTCTAGCTGTACATTAATCATGTTTGTTGTGTAGTTAATTATGGTAAAGATACAGAACCATTGGAGCCTTTGATGAGCAAGGCAAAAGCCAAGGAAAAGCTGGTTTAGACTTTTGGCAACTACATACATTGAAAACGTCTTTAAAAATAATCTTCCTAAAACTATCAAAATTAATATGTACATCTCCCACTACTTCAACTGCCACAATTGTCCTATTTTTTGGTCCGCAATGATAAACTCTTATCTCTAAGATATTTTGTCTTCTTGAACCCTTATAGAGAAACATAAACATGATTAATGGTTCCCGAATTAATGACCCAGTGGTCTATTGAATCTTCCACTAAACAAGCTTCCACCATAAAGAGTTTCAGTCCTTTGCCTTTGGTGGCTAGATATTCCTTCCACTCTATACAGTTTTCCTTGAAGTTCCCTTCCGTACTGTAGAAGAAGCATTGAGACTTAGATAAGTCTTTTGGCTTTTTGGTTCGCTTCCTTTCGACTTGTAGTGGCTCAGAGACCTTAGCCTTGTCTTTCTTAGCGCGCTTTCCATTCCCTTTTAAGGAAGAAGTGATAGCTATATATTCTTCTGCTCTTCTAATTAACTAACCGCCATTCAAGATTAACTCATAAGATTGTCACTCATTCATTAGTTGTGTGAGAATCAGGTTCTTATTGCCAAGGTTATATGCGATCTAAAAGCCAGCAAAGTCCTTGGACAAACTTTTGAACACCATCTCAATTTGAGTGTTCTAGTCCAAATTAACCTAATTGTCTGTGGCCTCAGAAAAGTATCCTATAAGATTTATCATATGGTCTTTAAATAAAGTATCAGGCTTTTGCTGGCAGTTTATCAAGCTAGTTATAGCAGATTGTCGAGCCAAGGCAGTTTGGCCTCTAAACATGTCTTCTATCTTATCTAGAATCACTTTGGTAGTCTCACAGCTCTCTAGTTGCTTATTAATGATGCTGGTCAAGCTTGCTAGCATATAACAATGAGTTATCTCATCAGACTCCTACCAACGTTTTCTAGCCTTAGCTTGAGTGGTCGGAGGGAACTAATTATCGATAACTATTTCAAGTTTCTCATAGCTCAAGACAATCATTAGGTTCCTTTTCCATTCCTTATAGTTATTTTCATTTAGTTTGTTTTCAGTGAGTATGTTTAATAAGGGAGTTGGTGCCATTTTCAAACTGAAAAATAAAACATTCGTATATTAACATCTTTATATTAAGCAAATATTTGAAATGTTTTGCAAAATTATGATATGCATTTGGATGATGCATGTGTATTTTCAAAGTTTTAAAACAGGTATCGATACCCTTGATAGGTATTGATACCATTTTTAGTTTCAATGTTCAAAAAAATCAACTTAAATAAAAAGTATCAACCCTAAGCTTATAGTATCGATACTTACCTCTAAGTACTGATACTGATACCTTGGTACCAATACTATTTTAAGGTTCGATGTTTTGCCAAAAATTAATAAAAACCAATCGTTTCGATACCCTTGTAAAGTATCAATACTCTAATACAAAGTATTGATACTTTAGTCCGGTATCCATACAATTTTTAGATTTTGTTTCTTGAATGATTGCTTGAAAAAATGATAAGTATCGATACCTCAGAAAAAGGTTAAGTTGGAAAATAATAAGATCAATTCAATTTAATTAACATATGCAATTCATGTTAACAATTTCATCATCTATATCATATGATTATATCCTCACATTAAAAAGGGTTAAGTTGGGAGTTATCTCATTAGCAGTCAAAATTCTGAACCAAATCACTAGATTCATTCACGGTCATAACAATATTCCAAGCTAATAGTTAGGTTCACATAATATTTCATAATATTAATTCATTTAAATATCATTTTCACGTTTTTCATTTTAAATCCCTATTAACCTAACTCAGACTCAAACAGGTACACAAATCCAACCAACACACCAATATCCAACCAACAGACCAGTTTGACACTCAGTGCCTCATCAGACAATTTCGAAGTAAATAAGTTGCGCCGTGTGCTCATTAGTATAACCGAAGTAAAATGGTAACCAACACGCATCAACCCGTAGTTAAAGTAACTCATACTCGATCGACCCTATGGCATGCCAATTATATCCGACTCTACCCGAACAGTTAATAGGTTAATAACCATTCAATTTTCAATTATAGTTAATTCATAAATTTATCATATGCAATTCATTAATCAAATATCCATTTCATTACTATAATAGCATGAATCAGTCCAATTCCAATTCAATTTCATATTTTCACCAATTTACACTATTTTCACTTTTGTTCATTTTGAAAATCAACATTTCCATGCCAATACAAGTCAACTAGTCAACCCAAACTCACCTCAATATCTTATCGTTTTATATTATGCAATTATGCAACAATATAAACAATTCAAATTCTAGAAATACAAACCGAAAACTCTGAGCTATTCGTCAACAGCTTTAGCTTTTTCCTTCCGTCTCGAGAAATTTGAGTCGACGTTAGCTACGGATTAACATAAACATACAATACCATCAATAATCAATCAAATTCACAATCAATTGCCAATTTATACAAATTTTGTATTTTATTCAATTTAGTCTTTATAACTGGGACTAATATAACTTTCAATTTAAGACTCTAAATTGCAATCTGATTTCACTATACTCCATTAGGGACATCTTATTTCTTAATTTTACATCTAATTTTACATTTTATTCAATTGGGTCCCTAATGTATGAAACTATCAAATAACTTCACAATTTATTCATTTTTCACATCTAAGCTTAAATTCTATCAATTTAACACCTAAAACTTCAAGAAATCAACAACGGTAACTTTCTAAAACTAACAGTTTATCAAATTAGTACATGGGCTATGTTCTGTTTGTAGAAATGAGAATCAAATTTTTTTTTCTCTTTCTTCCCATTATAATGTTTATACTTTATAATTTAATTATAATT
>CM025153.1:17478731-17489710 GCA_013467495.1 Gossypium gossypioides
AAGCACTTTTTGACAGCAATGCTAAACACTCAAATTTTAAACCAAACTTTTCAAAAGCACTTTTCCACAGAACTTTTTAAAAGCAATGAAGAACTGGCCCTTAGGCATCAAGTTGATGCTTGCTCCTAAGTCGCACAAAGCTTTACCACAGTAATATTCTCTGATATTATAGGGTATGGTAAAATTTCTAGGGTCCTTTAATTTCGAAGGTAGCTTGTTATGTAACAACGCACTGCACTCATTCGTTAGTGCTACAGTCTCATACTCACTAAGTCTCTTCTTCTTCTAAAGAATGTCCTTCATGAACTTGACATAATTGGGCATTTGTTCTAAAGCTTCTACCAACGGGATATTGATTTGAAGTTGCTTTAGAACATCCAAAAACTTCTTGAATTGCACCTCATGATTCTACTTATTTGGTTGGAACTTTTAAGGGTACGGAGGTGATAGAACTTTGGGTTGAATCGAACAACTTTTCTGAGGAGATAAATCTGCATCTAAAGAAAGTGTTAGCTTATCAGAATTCACTAAGTTAGATTATACCTCATCAGCCATTGTAAGTTCTAGCTCTTCTAGTGAAGGAATTTCAACTGATGGCTGACTTTCCTCATTCTTAGTAGGTTTAACCTCAACTGTCTTGGGCTCTAAAGTCTTACCACTTCGTAAAGCCACTACCTTGCAATGTTCCTTACCCAAATTCCTTAGATTTTCTGTATCACTCGGCAAGGTTCCTTGCGGTCAGTTACGAAACACCGTAGCTAACTAACCCATTTGGTTCTTAAAATTTTTTAGTGTTGCCGATTGACTTTGGATTAAGGCATCATTCTTCGCCATGTACGCCTTTAGCAAGTTCTCCAAACTGTTATACGATTTAACTTGTGGTGGTTTTGGAGCTTGTTGATTAAACCCTTAGGATTGATTGGGTCTATGCTACATGTAGTTGTTTGGTCCATTTCCTTGGTTACTCCAAGAAAAGTTCAGATCGTTACGCCATGAAGGATTATAGAAGTTAGGCTATGGTCCTTGTCCACTTCTATTTTGTTGTTGATTCCCTATGTAATAAATTGACTCAGGATTTGATGGACAATTCTCAAAACAATGGTCATCCCCACAATATATACAGGAAACAACATCGAATTTACTTGTAGCTAGGCTGCAATAGGGTTAAAACCATTAGTAGTAAACTATTTCAAAATTGAAGATATAGAACATACCTGACCTAAGAGTGATGTAAGCGCGTCCACGTCATGCACTCTGGCTACTCATCTTCTTGAAGTTGTTTGACTTGTCGACCATTGGTAATTGTTACTAGCTATCCTCTCGATGATTTCGTAAGCCTTATTATAAGACTTCGACAAGAGAGCACCATTTGCAGAAACATCTACCACCAACCTTGTCTGTGCGTTGAGACCATTATACAGCGTCTGCAACTGGATGCAATATGGAATCCATGATGAGGACACTTACGAAGAACTTTTTGAATCTTTCTCACGCCTCGTACAAGGACTCACCATCCAATTATTGAAAAGTGGTGATATTATTTTGCAACTTAGCATTTTGCAATAAAGTGGTGATATTATTTTGCAACTTAGCATTTTGCAATAAGTATGGAAACAACTTCAACCTCAATGCATCTTTAGTTACATCGACTATTTTAAAATAATCGCTCACCTCTATGAACAATCGAATGTGAAGATGTGGATCTTTCGTGGGCATTCCACTAATTTGGCCCATAGTCTGAAGCATTTGAAACATTACAGGCTTCAATTCAAACTACGGTGCCTCGATTTTCAATCTCATAATTCTTGGATTTAACTCATTAAAGAGTGGCACAGCGTACTGTCTTATGGCATGATCCCTATCATCAACAATAAAGATGGGCTTGCATATATGATTGGTTCCATTTCCTTGTCCATCCTTTTGATTTCTAATGCCCATTTCGACTTGTCTCTGGGATAATCATTCATGTCTTCTTTGTCTAAATGTCTACTCAATTTCAAGGTCTACCGGTAATAAATTGATAATTCAATCTATGCTCATAAAATCCTGAAAATAAATCACAAAAAATAAAGAATAAAGAATTAATTAGTATAGTTAGGAGTTAAATAAAAATAAAATAAAAACCAAATTGTAAATAATAATTTCACAAAAATAATTAAGGAAATAGTCTACGGCAACGGTGCCAAAAACTTGTAACACTCAATTTGTGCAAGTGTACACAGTCGTTATCAAGTAATAAGTAAGTAAAAGAGTTTTCGTCTCCACAGGGACTGTGTATGTTAATCAATATATTGTAAAATTAAAGTTAACAATTTGATGATAAAAACAGTATATCTTTATTGATGGGTGATTAACTAAATTAAATTATCTAGATGAAAGATTGATCCATAATGCAATTTAAACTAAATGCGAAGTATGAAATGGAATGTATAAATGAATTTAGCAATACAAACTTTAACAATCAATAACATGAATAGGCTAGGATAATTACATCATTCAACTTAGCTTATTTTATCATGCTTAGTAGTGTTCGAAAATTATTCCATGACAACTCGATCTTTCATGAGTTTGGAAACCGAATTAAGTCCTTTCAGAATCTTTTACTTAGTAAAACATGCATTTTACTAATCACATTAAACTAAGGGTTTCTTAGGATTCATGTGAAGTAACAGGGACGTGTTAGGTTTGAAATAGTTTAATCACATAAACCTAAAAACTATGCAAGATAATAGAGCTCGTTAAAGTTATTATGAACCTTTAATTTAGTCGAGTTAATATCTAAATTAAGCATGCACATTTCAATTATTGTGTCTACTAGCCGTCGTCTGGTTAGGATAGCTCAGCTAATTCTAATTCATCCAATTACGTATGAATGAAATACATACTTGAGTTTAATTGAAAACATGATCAACTAAGACACAAACACTATAGACATGATTTAAACAAACTTCATTAAATAAATGCAATCATCGTAGCTAAAAAGAATTAAGCTACCATTGTTGATGACAAGATAATAAAGCACATTGCAAACATGATTAAAATCAAAATAACAAAGTAAAGGAAGAATAAACTCTATCAAATCAGCAGTTTCGTGAACTTTGATTGAAGATGTTTTCCTTTGATCCTTCTGTTTCTCCTTTGCTAATGGCTCCTCAAGGTGGCCGGTCAAGAGATAATATTATCAAGGTTTTTGGCTATAAAAGAAAATACGGGATGCTATGCATGGAAATGAATAGAGGAAATGAGAGAATGAATGATGATTGAGAGATGTGAAGAATGAGGGATGTAGGGATGACGGATGATTGAAATGGGGAATGAGTGGGGTGTTTATACTTGAAGTAGGTGGTAGAGTTTACTAAAAATAGGGATTGGAATCCCTCTATTTTCTCCATTGCTTGGCCAACCACATTTTTTGGAAGAAGATGGATTATGGTTCCTTTATTTGAGAATAGAATCATCCTAAATTTAGGCATGGGTTGGACGGTTTCAAGGGCAATCTTTATGTGCTGACTTCCAATGATTCTCCAAATGTAAGGACCTCTAATAATTATCCTAAAATAGATTTTTGGGCAACCAACATGTTTGTGCCAAATTTGGGCTTGACTCCCCATTGTTAGACAGTTCTGTGACCCATTAAATAATCAGACTTGTCTACCATGTAGCATCATTTTAACTAGGTCAAACTAACACTTGTTGACCCATTTAGCATGGTTTTGTTGTCCAACATAGGAAATAAATAGCTCATTTTCATGAAACTTTATAATAAGCTCTTTATTAAATCAACTTCATGGTCCCACTGCACAATTGAATATAACACATTAGTAAATAACATGAAATAATTTAATTTATCCCCAAATTCATGTAATAAAGCATAAATTTGCATATTTTATAAATTCATGTCTATTATCGAGGTTTAAGCAAAATTCACTAAATTAATTAATAAATACTCAGGATTAGTATTATTTTTAAGTAAAAAGATGGTAAAACCTACTAGAAAAAACTATATAAATTAGCATTTACAATGCCCCGTACTGACACTTTTTCCAAATTGCACTGTATGGTCTCCTAGACTCCCTATCCCTAAATGATGCATAAAATTATTTTATTATTGAAACTATAGTGAGATATTTAGGGTTTACGTAAAAGTGTTCCCACCTATGGTATTGGACCAACGACCAAATTTCTTTTCATAAAATCATCGATGGTTTAAAACCCCTTTCTTGTATAAATGTCTTTCCTTGAAGTTCCAAAAAGAATGTTCGACGTTAGGGTTTAGAAAATCTGACGGATTTTCAACCACTGATGTTTCTTGTTCACTAGTTATTCTATTTTTTCTAGAAGACATTTTTAATAGTATTCTAACTAAAAGAACTAACTGAGATCAAGCAATATGTTTCAAAGTAAATAAGAACCGATGCAACGGAATAGTAAATTTCTAGTTGGAACCCTTAACCTGGTCCAAAAGCTTGTGATTCCATGTGAAGATTCATTGTAATTCCTTGTTGATGTGGAGTATTTTTCCTGCACCAAGTGAAAATACAAGAAAAAGAAGCAAAAGAAGGCGAAAAAGAAAAGAGGGTTTTAAGGATTTAGAGATTTAAGAGGTTTTAGAAAGAATTTAAGGTTAATGAGCGTTTAAAACAAGTTAAAAGTGTCCTAGGTTTAAATTTTTGGAATTTTTAAGTTTAAAATTGGGTTAAATAAGGTTAAAATTTAATAGATTGTGCGACGGGTCGGGTCGACCATGTAGAAAATTGCAGCGATGTCGCGACATAGAGGTTCCATATCGCGACACCCCTGGTAGGCTACCGATGTCGTGACATCTAGGTTCGATGTCATGACTCACCTTGAAAATTTTGGAATTTGGGGTAAACTAATCACTTTATCGAGACATAGAGGTGTTATGTTGTGACATCAAGCTATGTTGCTTGATTCCTTGAACCTGTGACCGGTGTTGCGACACGAAGGTTCTATGTTGTGACATCGACTCTGTTTTAGCCCCTCTTCTTGAATTTCAAGGTGTTTTGTACATACATATCCTACTTTTAAACAATTCAAATAAAACTAAATCCTAATATAAATGAGTCCTGACATACTGGCCCCCCACACTTTAGAGCATACATTACCCTTATTGTAAATGATTAAAGCTCAAACAAGAAAACTTCCCTGATAGGGTTAAATTCTTGTTGTTGTATTGGTATCGGGATTTATTTGCTCCAAACGGATAGAAAGTACCTATAAGAAAATAATATGACAAGAAATTTCAAATATACAATATAATATAAAAGAAAAGAAATTAATAAAATAAAACTAAAGTAATAAAAATATATGAAACAAAATTTAGAACAAGAAATAGAAGTTCTATAAAAGTTGGGATGATCCGTGTTGCCACCATAAAAGAACTTCCAACTGGTTCTCGACACCTTGATCCGTCGTTTATTTTTCTATCGATGTATATGAACCACCTACTTTGGTCTATTCCAATGATTTTGCTTTATTTTCGACCGACGTGACATCCACATTACGAGCCATTTAGTACCAAATTCGAGCCAACCCCAAATTATTTTCTAGGGTATTATTGCCTCGAACTTCCTCCTTTCCCTGTTACGTGAAGCTTTGGTTACTCAAGCCTTGTTGCCGTTGTTGAATGAGAATGAATCAAAATCCTCGAACTTATCAGTTGGCGCATTCTCTACTTTGGCCAGAAAGTGTATTGGCTCTTCTACACTTTCATTCAACATATGTTTAGGCTCCATATTAGTGGTTAGTTCATCTTCCACTTCTACATTTACGGTTAGTTCTACTACCATGTCAATTGGATCAGAGACCGTTTCAATTATGTCCAACTCTTCCATATAATATTCAGTTACAAGCTCCGGTTGAATCTCACTATAAATCTCATTGTGGTCATCGATAGTACAAGGGTTCTCGTGATCCAAGTTGTGAACATCAGACATGTCCTGTTTCCTTGGAGGTAATGCTTCAAATATTTCTTGCATCATTTTTATCATTTGTGCCATCATGACTGACATGCTTGATAATACCTCAGAGTTGTCCGTCCAGGTGGTTTCACATGAAGGTATCTCATATGAATCACAAGGAGGCTTGTCTAAATTTTTGGGCATATCATGATCTTTTTCAAGTGCCTCATACAAATTACCAGTGAACTCATATGGATGTTCAACTATATCAGTAACTTGATCATTACTCTACTGGTGCGTTGAGACTTTGTTTTCGTGTTGGCTCAGTTTTATCATGAATAATTTTTTTACTTTCCATGATCTCCCATTCTTCATATACTCCCTCTTCATATACTTCACCGTCAAAGATCACCTCATCGTTAAACCACATGTGATAAGTTTCATCCATATTTCAATGATTTCATCGTATTAGTCTATATGGATCAGTGACTGATTAAATAGGTGTTACTCTCCTCTGAGGCATATACTGAAATTGAAAAAGAAAAAGAAAGAAGTTAGTAAATTAAATTAGTAAAAAATACAAATCGTATCTATAATTAAAAATTTTCCTAATTATTCTATTGAACGAAAAGATTAAAACTAATTTAGTAATGTTGCCCCGGGAACGATGCCAACAACTTAATCACCTCCGGATGTACTAACGTCCAGAGTGTGTATACTACAACTAAAGATATAGATTTGAGGCGGTGTTCGCAAGTATACGGGTCAGGTTATAATATAGTTTTACAATGAAGTAAGTAAGTACTCCGAGGATCATACCCAAGGAAGGCGAGTACTAAATTAAAGTTAACCTAAACGCAAATAGAAATAATTAGTAGTTTAAATAAATTATATTACGATAAAACATAATAATAAAAAGATTTTTTGGGTTTTATAACTAAAGAATTCAAAACTGCATAAATAAAAGGGACTTCAGAAAACTAATTTCTAAACTCAATCAAATGAAAACATGGGTGATTAGCTTGCTTTGGTGATCATAAATAATTCCTATTTCAAGTTTCTATTCAATCAACTAGTCTTTGCCCTAGTAGGATCTCTTGATATTCCACTAAACTAACGAGTCAGCAAGAACTATGTATCTCTCGACCTCACAGTCCAAACTGGTTTAGGGCTAAGGTGTTCACAATAGGTCATACCAATTTTGGGTTAATTCTCACCTAAATGACTTCCTAGGGTTTAAGCTCTTCCTCTCTTGAACAGCTGATCCGCTAATAAACCCCAACATAGTAAGTAATCAATCACACCTCTACTTGCTAATCCCCCATAAGAGGATTAGTTCTTAATAGAATCCATAAACATAATAAACTTGACGATAAAGATATGCATGAAAAATAAATCAAGAATAAAGTTTAGAGAATCCTATTTATATTCAATTGATGAAGTGCTAAAATCCTCAAATGTTTGATTGTGTCTACAAATCAAGTTCTCCGAAGAACACGAGTGACAAGAACTGAAAAGAAATCTAAACCCTAAGAGAGAAAAAAAGAAATTAAAACTAAATTACAAAAAAAATTTGAGATATTGATCGGCTGTAAACGTCACAAAAATAATGTGCAAGCATACACTGTCGATCCCATAGGGATGGTTGTCTTTTGTCTATTAATGTCAGTGCAATAACTAGATAGAAATGAGGTAAGCTGTTGAAGCAATAACTCAAAAACAATAAGATAAAGTATGCTATGGATAAACTAAGATCCCCAACATGAATCTTCAGGAGTATACTAAGTACTCACACGGTATAAAAGATAGGTGATTGTCAACGTAATAAAATTAATGTATATCTTACCAGATGCCACTCTTTGGTTTAATCTAAGACTTAACCATGCACATTAACCTCACCTTTCGATGATGGCAATACGACACTATAAAGAACAAGTGGACTAAATTCCTTTAGTCTTTACTCAACTTCCGCTAACAAGCTTATTAGCTCAAACTGTCACTGCACCTTCTAATGTTAGTGACTGCAATAACACTTTCGTGTTTAGAATGTTCAAACCCCAAAGATTAAACAACAAAAATAAGATTTAATAAGATAACATTTAATAAAGCATTCTTTGTACTTCCATACAGTAGGAATCATGGAGTAATCACCGGCATTTTCAAGAAAAGAGAAAAAATTGAATGAAGAATACTATTCCTAGGCTACTCGATTGAAACTATCCATTTCCTATTGTTCTGCACTTAGATCTCCTCGTCAGGAGTGGATCTGCATCAGTCTTCACGTTGGCTCACCCAAGGGAAGCTCAAGCTGCCACAGCCGCAAACTTCAAAATAGGGTAAGAGAATGGTGGTCCACCAAAAATTCCCCATTTCATTCTTCTGACATTATCCTTTTATGTTTTCCTCAACAATACAGTTGTCCTTCTCTCTGGATTCTTCTATCATTGTTCGTACAGGGTAGTTACACCGGACTGGACAGCTCACTCATGGTTGGCTCTTATCAGATAGCTGTCAACTGCAGCGACAATTCTAAATGCCGTATGGAATTAACTCATGCAGCATTTCATTAAATCGGAAAATAGAACAGGTGAGCTGACATTTATTACATTGATTCACAAAATTATGAGCATCATTGAACAATGATGGCCAGTACAATCTTGATTGTAGAACCTTAGCAACAGTTATCATACCACTGAAATGGCCTCCATAAGGAGCACCATGACAGTGTTTCAGGATTAAAAGCATATCTTCTTCTGGAACACAACGCCGAATGATGTTGTCATTCCATACTTCGAATAAATATTCAATGGGAGCTTACCACACACCAAGTAATTAACCAAATCTGCATACCAAGGAGTTACATCGACAGCAACTAACATCTTATATGGGAATATGTCGATAAATTGAGGTATTTTCCCGTCTTCGCTGCCAACTTCCAATCTAGACAAATGATCAGCAACTTAATTATCTGACCCCTTGCGATCTTTTATCTCAATGTCAAATTCTTTCAATAATAAAATCCATCGTATCAGTCTTGGATTGGCATCTTTTTCACAAAGAGATATCGCAACGCCAAATGATTAGTGAATACCGTAACTTTTGCACTGACAAAATATGAACAAAACTTGTCAAAAGCAAATATGATGGCTAGCAATTCTTTCTCTGTGGTGGTGTAATTGAATTGAGTTTTTGTAAGAGTTCTGATGGCATAATAGATGGCGTGAAAAAATTTTCCTTTGCGTTGTCCTAGCACTGCACCCATGGCAAAGTAACTTGCATCGCACATAACTTCGAAAGGCTGAGACCAATCAGGTGCAACGACAATGAGGGCATTGACCAGCTACTTCTTTAACTGAATAAAGGCATCTAGACATGCCTCATCAAAGAAGAATTTTCGATTCTGTTCCAGCAATGAGCAAAATGGTTTTGCAATCTTTGAAAAATCCTTAATAAACCGTCGGTAAAATCCTACATGTCCAAGAAAGCTACGAATACCTTTCACATTTGTCAGTGGGGGTAATTTCTCGATGATTTCCACATTAGCTTTATCTACTTGAATACCCTAATTAGAGATGCGATAGCCCAACACAATGCCTTCAGTTGCCATAAAATGACATTTTTCCTAATTCAAGACAAGATGAGTGTCCTCACATCGCTGTAGTACTTTATCCAAATTGTCAGCGCAATGACCAAAATCATTCCCATAAACTAAAAAGTTATCCATAAAAACCTCTAAAGAGTCTTCGATCATATTTGATAATATTGCCATTATACAGCTTTGAAATGTTGTTGGTGTATTGCAAAGACCGAAAGGCATACGACGAAAAGTAAAAGTACTAAAGGGGCAGGTGAAAGTTGTTTTCTCCTGATCCTCTGGTGCAATAGCAATTTGGTTGTACCCAGAATAGTTGTCTATGAAGCAATAATAAGCTTTTCCAGCAAGCCGATCTAATATTTGGTCAATGAAGAAAAGTGGAAAATGATCTTTCCTTGTGGCTATATTTAATTTACGATAGTCTATACAAACTCGCCATCCTATGGGGATGTGTGTTGGTAGTAATTCATCCTTATCATTGTCAACCACTATGATGCCACTCTTTTTTAGGACGCATTACACTGAACTCACCCACTTGCTATTAAAAATCGGGTAAATATTTCCTGCATCAAGCCATTTTATTATTTCTTTCTTGACCACTTCCTTCATCTTCTCATTTAACCTTCATTGCAGTTTAATTGAATGCTGGCTTTCATCTTCTAACTTGATTTTGTGCATGCAAAAAGAAGGACTAATACCTTGAATATCCGCAATACTCAAGGCAATAGCTCATTTGTGTTGCTTGAGAATGTGAGTCAATCTCTTTTCTTATGTTGCATCTAGTGTTGCGGAGACAATAACTAGAAGAGTATTGTGATCACCCATGAAGATATATTTAAGATGAGGAGGTAGTGGTTTCAATTCCAAAGTGGGATCTTCTGCAATTGATGGTTTGAAAAATGGAGTGGTTCTGTTGGTTAGTTCTAAGGATTCAATTTGCCATCTATGCTTGACTTCAATAGCACTAGCTTTAACTGTGATATCACAATTGTATATGGATTCAGCCTCAGATGTCACTGCAATTTCTTCAGCAAGGACTATGCTTTGGTTTTTGAATTATTCCTCAATCAAATCAAGCACATCAACAGTATGGCACTCTGCTTTATCCTTGTAATGAACAGACTCAAAAACACTAAAGGTAATTTGCTCATCATTCAGTCGCATGGTAAGTTCTCCTTTATAAACATCAATGAGAGTTTGGCCAGTGGCTAAAAATGGTCATCCCAATATTATGGGAACCTCCTTGTCTGCTTCACAGTCAAGTAAGATAAAATTAGCTGGAAAAACAAATTTATCTACACGAACTAAAACATCTTTGATTTGCCCTTCAGGTTGAGCTAAAGATCGATCTATTAGTTGCAATGTCACTATAGTGGGTTTTGTATGACCAATTCCCAACTTTCTAAAAGTAGATAGTGGCATGAGGTTGATGCTAGCTCCCAAATCGCATAAAGCTTTGCCCA
>CM025153.1:17502337-17512472 GCA_013467495.1 Gossypium gossypioides
ATGGCAATGGAACACTATTAAGAACAAGTGGATTAAATTCCTCTAATCCTCAAGCAACTTCCATTGTCACGCTTGTTAGCTTGAATTGTCGCTACACTTTCCAGTGTCAGTGACCGTAATAACACTTCCATGCTAAAAAAGTTCAAACCCAAAGATTAAACAATAGAAACAAGATTGAATAAAATAACATTTAACCCTAAAATCATGTATACTTCCGTACAGACATGAAATAGAAAGTAATCACCATCGTTTAGAAAAGAAATATAAAAGAAACAAGTAGAGAGTACTATTCCTAGAAAATCTCGACTTGATCTCTCAACTCCCTCTTGTGTCGCACTCAGGGCTCCTCGTCAAGAGCTAATCTACATCCCTTTCACGTCGATTCACCCGTAGGAGGTTTAAGCCACCATCGCCGAAAAGCTTCAAAAGATAAGTTGAAGAAGATAATCCTCCATTTTCTCTCTCCTTTTCACGTCAATATTAATAGTTATCCAAATAGCACAAGTGCCTTTTTATCAAAATCATGCTGCCTCTGCACGTACAAGTTGGTTGTACCAAACTGGACTGCTCACACCTTTTTGTTGTTATCCAGACAGCTGTTAGGTACTACGACAATTCTGGGCACAATCTGAAAATACTCATGCAGCGATATTGGTACCAAAACATGACAAAAATAAGGATAAATAGGCTAAGATCCACTGAGTTATAAAATGTAATTTACTGAAGTAAAAATGCTAAAATATGTGCTAAGGATAACTAAATGGGTACAAATTAACCAATAAGTAGGGAGAAAACATATGTTCTTTCTAGTATTATCACTTACCTAAATCCTGAGTTAGTCACTGACAATGCGTATGTAACTCATATGCTTTGATATAAGTGGACATTTATACTCTAAAGATGATCGAGCCGGTAGTCGGTATGTTGGGTATATGACTTGTGTATGACATGGTTTTACTAGCAACAATAGAATTCATAGCTCGATTAATGAGTTAATGATATCCTCTCGTTGGCATTGTGTGGATTGATAAATATGGAACGTGGTCATGGGTTACTTATTCTTAAATGAGCAATTTATCATAGTCATTAGTTGACAGAGATCTTATTAATTATTAAGGAGACATAATGGTGACAATGAGATAAAACAAGATTGTATTGAGAGAACAGATTTAACTCAAAAGGATCAAGGATATCATATGAGGGTAACACACAGATGACAAGGTCATTGGACAAAGCAATTGGATGAATTGCTTTCGTAAAGAGGATACAATAATGAGTTTTCAATCATAGTATTTCTTATGGACTAACTCTATGATTAAGTAAATTGTGAATTATTAGAACGATGCTTCTGGACATAATTATAATTAACTCGAGCCTAACCGTATATGTCTGATTGATCCCCTTCTAGCTTAACAAAACTCGATCGAACTAAATTTGAATTAGAAGAAAATTTTACGACTTTGAAATAATTTAATTGAGTCAATTTATTCGATGTGGAATTAAATTAGGTGGTCATAAGAATTGTTCAAATAGAGAATTTGATTAAATAATTTTCTTGAAAAATTAGTTTGGAACATCTTACTGATTTTTGAGAAAATTAATTTTGATCAAGTAAATTAAATTAACCAAAGTAATTAAAATAAATATTATATTTTTGGAAATCAATTTTCAAGTAAGACAATTAGCCAAATATGTAATTGAACTTGAAAATTGGACCCGAGATAAAAAATTGGATTCGAAAACCAAAAACTGAGACCGAAACCCAAAACTGGTTGAACTGGGCCAGATGTGTAAAACATGACCGACTATCCAACTGATGGCTAGACTGGATCGGTCAAGATGTCCTTGACCCAGCCGAACCGATAGCAACCAAATCGACTACTGCATTAGCCAGGCACACGAATGCCTGGCCGATGGTGCCCCGACCATGGCAACAACGAGCCAGGCCTGCAAACTCCTAACTGAGGGATACTGCACCCCATGTAGCTGGACGTGCGAATGATCAGCCTAGGCAAACACTTTTCGATCAAGGAAGAGGGGCAATCTAGGTGTAGGGCTAGCCATTCAAATGACCAGTCTAGGTGTCAAGTCGACCAAGCCCATTTGAGGAAAACGATGACGGTTTGGGGTGCTGAGGGGAGTCGCACAGGTAATGGCACCTCCAAGCACGGTAACTATGATGGTGGTGACCCAACGGCCAGTGGATGGTTAGCGGTAGCGATCAATAGCTTGTTGCTCTTCTCCCTATTTAAAAAGAGTCTTCTTTCTCAATAGCTTAGTCAAAGGGGTTTATATTCAGGAAAAACCCTCAACAAACCTTCGATAATACCCAACGAGACCTAAAAAACTCGGAATCTCCGAAACATTCTTCAGTTGCTTCTAATCCAAGATGGCTTCGACCTTTTTGGGAGGTACACGAATACCTTCATTTGATACCATGTGACCCAAAAACATAACTTCCTTAAACCAAAATTCACACTTACAGAGTTTAGCAAAAAGTTTCTTTTCACGAAGTATCTGTAAAACCACCCTCAAATGTTCATCATCTTTAGTTTTTGTCTTGGAGTACACTAGGATGTTGTCGATGAATACAACGATGAACTGATTAAGAAAAGGTTGAAAAACACAATTCATAATATCCATGAAGGTCGTTGACGTATTAGTTAATCCAAAAGGCATGAAAAATAACTCGTAATGTCCATAATGAGTCCTAAAGGCAGTCTTGGGAATATCAGATTCCTTTACCTTGAGTTGGTAATATCCTGATCTCAAGTAAATTTTAGAGAAGACAGTTGCCCTTCTAAATTGATCAAATAGGTTGTTAATTCTTGGTAGGGGAAACTTATTCTTAATAGTCAATTTGTTCAGTTGTCGATAATCAATGCATAATTGAAGTGCATCATCCTTTTTCTTCACAAACAGAACCGGTGCACCCCATGACGAACCACTGGGCCTAATGAAACCCCTATCTAACAATTCAAGTAACTGAACATTCAACTCCATAGGCTCTTTAGGTGCCATGCAATAGGGAGCAATAGACACCAGTGCCATTCTCGACAATAATTCAATATCAAATTCTACTTTCTGATCTGGAGGCAACCCTAAAGTTCTTCAAGAAACACATCAGAAAATTCCCTTGTTGTACGAATGCTATCAATTGAAGGATCAATGGCGCTTGCATATCAAACATAAGCCAAAAATGCTCCGTACCCTTTTCGCACCATGTTTTCTACTACCATGGCAGAGATCACATTGGACAAATAATTTTGACTCTCCCCAACCATAATAATTTCCTTACCAATCTCTGTTACTAAAGTTACCCATTTCAGAGCACAATCCAAACAGACTTGATGCTCAACCAACCAGTCCATCCCCAAAATCAGATTAAACTCATTAAAAGACAATTCTATTATGTCGGCAGGGAAAATCTCTCCTTGAGTTTCTAAAGGAAATCTCTTATAAATTTTATTCACAAGTACCGTGGAACCCAAAGGACTGACTACAGTAACAGTGTTTTCAATTTTCTTTACACCAATCCCTAGTTTAAGAGCCATATCACAAGCAATATAAGAATAAATAGAAGAATATTAATCACTGTAAAATAAGGCACCAAATAGATAGTAAAGGTACATGTTATGACGTCAGTCGCATCTCTATCCTCTCGGCATCTAGCCATATATACCAAGGCAGATTGTCTAACTCCAGCCCTATTCACACCCTGAACTGGTACTTTCTGTCCTTAATTACCATTTTCATTTCTATTCTGATTACGAGCCCTCTAAGCACCTTGATTACCCTTTTGATTTTGACCCTTAGTAGGGCCCTGATTATGAACTGGAGCTTACACCTGATCATACTAACAAGGACAATCTTTAATCATATGCTCTATCGAGCCACAAACCAAACAAGCACCCATTCTTCTACGAAATTTGCCTGGATGGCGCCTTTGACAATACTGACATACCTAATTTTGCCCTTCTCTAGGGACTATTACCTCCCTATTCTATTGTGGCCTAGCTTCTATGGCCCGCTTAACAAGACATGGGTTTGGGCCAACTGAGCCCACCTTTTTTTTGGACCGATCCTTTTAATTTCCTTTTTTTCTCGCGCTCCACGTGCTTGATCTCCTTAATAATTTTGGTCTTTTCAACCAAAGCCTCAAACAAACGCTCCTGATACGAAGCTACCTGAACCTTAAGGTCATACCTTAGGCCCTTCAAAAAATAGAAACTCTTCTCCTACTCAGACACCACCATATTAGGTGCATAGCGGCTCAACCTCAGAAATTTCGCCTCCACATAACGAAGACCCACAAACTTACTCTGAAAGGCCTCATGAAAGTAATCTCAATCAATATGCTTTGGCAGTGTACCCCTAACCATTATTTGCCACCGCCTGTATACCTCATCCCTCAACAATGATACAACACCCTTAAGTTTCTGCTTAGGAGTGTTGTCCAAATCATCCAAAATACGATCAGTGGTCTCTATCTAGTACTCATCCACTATAGGAGTAGTTATAGAAATACCCCTAAACAATTCTACCACACTAGAGCGGAGCCTATCAGTAATCGTCCTACAACTAACACCGCCCATCGGAGCCCAAACAACTCGATTCAAAGCTTTAATAAAGCCCGTGTTACAAGATCATTCTCATCATATTCATCATTATTCTGGTTTTCCATATTCCCACCCTCAGTAGTGGGTTCACTATTAACCTCATTCTGTTCATTATTATGTTCTGGCTCTAAAGATGCAGTCGACTCAACCGAAGCCCTCAAAGGACGCCCCCTATGGCCCCTCCTACCATGAGTTATCATTTCACGAGTATTTATTTCAGTGCTTTATGAATCTACAATAAGTAAGAACATTTTTAGTACTTTTTTAAATCTTTTAACACATCCTCAATCATAATTCTTTCATTAAAAATTTTATGTAGTAGTCTCTATTATCATACTAAAGTTTTATTACTATTTCTATGGACATGGCGTCAGACTTTCGAACTTCGTCGTTTCCTGCAAAATACATTTCAAAATACCGTGGTTGGTTTTTCCTAAGAATACCCTTTTCATGTATGCATCCATGCAACCTCATTTTGAAAAGATTAAAAATTCAGTCCGAGGTTTTGAATCTAGGATCTGATACCACCAAATGTAACCTCTCAAACCCAGTCTAGACATTATGGTCGAATCGTGAAAGTTACATAGGACACCTGAACTACGATTCTACCCTATTGATGGTTGAAAACCTTAAAAGCGCACTCTTTTTAATAAAATCGCGGTTAACTTGGTTATTTTGAGAAAACATTCATTATTAAGATCCAATCTTTATTAAGTCAGGTTTGAAGCACTAACATGGTTTTCAAAAAAACTCTTTGCACATCATTGCTTTTGTAAAATAACTTTTATTATCTTGATTGCAACAGAAAAACCAAATAAATACCCAATTATTAATTAAGCCAAGTAACATGCTTAATCCAATTTCAGTATATAATAATAAATCATTCTCATGTGTGAAGTTATGCATGCATGAAAAATCTCCAAAACAGAAACAGTCCCAAACCACAGTTCAAATCGTTTTATAGTCCAAAAACTAAATAAATTTAGGGAAACTTTAATAAAAATTCAATAAAAATAAATATGAAGTCCGAAGTCAGCATGCCAAGTTCTGTCCTAACTCCGTTCATTACTTAAGTAGTTTGAAGTAATGGGGTGAGCTAACTAGCTCAGTGTGAGTCTAAACAATAAGTCATTAATCATACACTTAAACATTTATACATAGAGTCATAATTCACAATCAAATAACAATAATAATAATGAAATGAGTCATGAACATGTTATAATGCAAATTGAGTTTCCTACCCCAACCATCCGCTACATATTACGAGTTCCTCAAAACCCATCTGCCAAACTCTAATGAATGCGAGCAAAGCTCGATGTGGTAAAACCACCAAATGAGTATAATTGCAGAAAATCTTCCAAATAACGAATAAATGCGATAAAATTGCCAAATAACGAATAATTATGATAAAATCACCAGATTCCCTCGAATCTCTGGTGTAGTGCACTGACTACGAATAAATGCGAACTTAATATGCTGCCAATTCTCCACGGAACTCCTCCGTCAACCATCATAATAACCCACCCCAATGCACATGCAATATGTCGTACAATCTCATACATAGTCATATTTTAATACTTTCATAATTTATTGGCATGTTCAACACGCCCTCGAATTATCAAAATTTTTAGTGAATAGGATCATTAATCTAACTTTCGAATTACCATCAAGGTGGTATCATTTAACAAATCACAATTTCATGTGTTCTTACAAACTTTTCTGTCTACATGTATAGCAGTCTTTCAATCATTACATAACAAATTACTCATACCAATCTATCATGCATAAACCTTATTTTCATTCAAAATCATGCTATACAAACAACCAATCANACATCACATTAACTAACCATTCACAACAATATCAATCATGCAATCATTCAGTCAATTTAGCAACTTTGCTAACATGCCAAATAATTAGGGCTTGAAATGTACTTGTTTTCGCCACTTACAAATTTAATTACTTAGCTATCTAGCCAAGCCCAATCAGTAAACTAAATCATCAATTATATCAATAAAATCATCATTATTAATCAAGTTCTTGAGTTAGGACCTATACCTTATTTTACGCTCTTTCACAACACACTCATAAATAAGGGAGAGATGGTGTAAGATCTTGTGAAAAAAAAAGAAAAAAATGGTAGATCAAGAGTTATGGGCGGCGGCAATAAGGAAGAAAGGGAAAATAAATTGAAAGAGAAGAGGAGAGGAGAAGGAAATGGACGGCTAGGGTGGGGACAATGGGACTAAAGGCTGATTATTTTGTCTAAAAATAATATTTATACCTAGGTCTACAAGGGTATGGACGACACACACAAAAAAACCAAGGGATTTTGCAAAATTTAATTATTTTACAGGAGAAAATATTTAAACTTGGAACCTTAATTTAATTCCATGCTTTTCCATTTATCAATCAACTACTAGACTATTTCCTTATTCTTAGAAATGTTTTTGCACTCTCGTTAATCTAAAATTAAAAAAAAGAGATATCGTTTTTTATCCTAATGCATAAATTCCTAATAAGAGGAAAAAAAATGAGAGACCATGTATATTACTTCAAAATTAAGTATTTTTTAAAAGTTTCATTTTTAAATAGAGAAAAAATTGACCAAAATCTATTTTTGTGACCATGGGTTAAGTTACCCTTAAATTTATACAGTTTATCAGAAAAATAAAGCCCTAAATGAGCGCAAAGATATCAAATCTCACTTGAGTCGCGCAAAATTCCACTCGACGCTTCTAAAACTACAAAAATTGAGCCATCAATCTCTGATAAGGATTTTGATTCTGTCTTTTGGATGATAAATTCTCTTTAAATCGCCTTGGAAACATTCAGAATTCTACAATGGGAGCGAGTCGCAAGCTACAAGGAGAGATCGATCGTGTTCTCAAGAAAGTCCAAGAAGGTGTCGATGTGTTCGATAGCATCTGGAACAAGGTTTACCATTAAGATTTCTTCTTTGCGAAAAGTCATTCTTTTTCTTTTCCGTTCTCTCTTTTGTTTGGTTCCCGAGAAAATGCAGGAAAGCCGACTCTAAAAATGATAGTCGATCTGTAGTTCCCTTGAAATTGAAACGAACATCTGTGTTACTATAGTCTCACTACTTTATGAAGTGTTTTTTGGAAATATATTAAATTTGTTTTTATTAATTTTCTGTATTAATGATTAACTTGTTTTCAGATTTATCTTGATAAAGGAGGAAGAAAGAGTTGTAAAAGAATGTAAAGTTTTATTTCTGTCAAGTAATTAGTTATCTGTAGAGCAAATTGAACCGTGGGTTGTTGATTGTTGGTTCTTTTTGGATTGTATATTGTTTTAGGTTTATGATACTGATAATGCGAATCAGAAGGAGAAATTTGAGGCTGACTTGAAGAAGGAAATCAAGAAGCTGCAAAGGTACAGGGACCAGATCAAGACTTGGATTCAATCGAGCGAGATCAAGGATAAGAAAGTTAGTTACTAGTTTTAAGGTCTTTTACATGTTTTGTTTGTATCGATTAGTTGATTTATTATGCTTCATTAAGTAATTTCTGTAATTGTGATTGCCTTCTTACTGTAATCTCATAGTCTTTATGTATTGTTGAATCACCTTTGCCTTTAGTGGCACTTAAAACTTCATTCTTGCATTAATTGTAGACTTGTATTTTTTTTTATTTGAATCTGATTATTATTACTCTTTTCTTGTGTTGTTTATCAACATAGATTAGTGCCTCTTATGAGCAGGCCCTGGTGGATGCTCGGAAGCAAATTGAGCGTGAAATGGAAAGATTTAAGATCTGTGAGAAGGAGACTAAGACAAAAGCATTTTCTAAAGAAGGCTTGGGCCAACAACCCAAAACTGTAAGCATCATCCATGAATCTTCTTTGTTTCCATTACCTATGAATGAAAGATAATGACAACAACACATACTATGCCTTTTTGTCACTACATGGAATCTGCTGTATGGGTTTATACCATTGCACTCATATTAAGATTTTACCTGTCAGTGATTTAAACATAGAATCTGAGTGGTACCTTTTAGGTCTAAGTAGACTTTAGATCTTCAGTTGCTCTAATTGATCACTTGAACTTCTTTACTTCTTCTTACCACACTTATTGCGTAAGCTTCATGTCTTTTAAACTTCTTCATGCTAAATGAAATTAATGTTGATTGGAAGCATGGGGTCTTGAAATTGTCCACTTTATTTGAAATATTTTTGACGTGTCAAATTCATTGTAGGATCCGAAGGAGAAGGCTAAGTCAGAGACAAGGGATTGGTTGAACAATGTGGTATGAAATTTATCCTTTCTACACCTTTTTCTTGCTTGTGTCAGGAATGGCTTCAACCCCTTTATGGTTCAAGTTTTAGTTATTCCATAACATCTTTGCCATTCTATCCTTTTTTACTGAATAAATTAAATATCATTTTTTAACTTCCACTATTGTTGAACTTTTCCTTGTATATTTTGTATTTTGGAGGCATTATTAGGTTCCTTAAACATAGTCATATTGCAAAGCTATCATGTAACGTGCACTCTTTCTCTGAGTAGGTTGGAGAGTTAGAATCCCAGATTGATAGTTTTGAAGCTGAGATTGAGGGGCTGTCTGTGAAGAAAGGAAAGACGAGACCACCTAGACTGGTAGAATTGGAAGAGAAAATACGAATGCAAGACTAATGCTTTGTTTTGATATAACTTTTTTCTTGTGTTCCTTGCTGCAGACACACTTGGAGACGTCAATTACACGGCACAAAGCTCATATAATGAAGTTAGAATTGATTTTGAGACTATTGGACAATGATGAATTGAGTCCAGAGCAAGTCAATGACGTGAAAGACTTCTTGGATGATTATGTGGAACGAAATCAGGTTTTGTTTTTCATTGCAAGAAAGAGTTTTGGGCTGCTAATGGGATCTGCCTCTTTATTCTAATTCATTTGTACTTTATTTTTATGAGGAGTGCATTATTTATACGCTCTTTGTTGATCATTATGTGGGTTTTCATTTCTACATATTTTTCTAATTATTTCTTAGGAGGACTTTGATGAATTTGATGATGTTGATGAGCTCTACAGCTCATTACCTCTAGACAAGGTGGACTCTCTTGAAGATCTAGTTGCAATTGGCCCACTTTCCAAGGTAAAGTTTTTGGTTTTGTCGCTTTTGCTTGAAAATTCTTGTATCATTTCATAAATTGCAATCCAAATCAGTTTTCTCGTGACATTGTTTCTCACTAAGATGTGCTATTTACTAGCATATTGTTTTTAGAAAGTTGTATGTGAACAACAATGGGGAGTATTGATAAATGGAAGAAGGTTGTTTGGCTGCTGCCTTGAAGCAATGCATTGCATTGACTTGTTGCTGTGGTGTCAAACGGGAAAAGGTTCTTCTAGGATAATGATTGGAGCCTTGGAGGGAATTAAAGAAAGGCCAAAACCTTGGCTTCTATTTAGCATCTTGGAATGTAGGACCTCTTATGGGTAAGTGCTAAGGTTGTGTTTAGCATTACTTTTGAAAAGCACTTTTCAAGCCATAAG
>CM025153.1:17520590-17541776 GCA_013467495.1 Gossypium gossypioides
ATTGAATTTTGGATAAATAATTTGGCCAAACTAGTGATTAATTAAGGTTTAGGGAGTAAATTGTGAAGTCCCAATCGCTATAGATTTTTAATTAGGAAATGACTTGGGGATTTAAATTGCAATTAAACAAAGGTATAAAATAACAATTAGACCAATTCAAAGTGGGTAATGGTGGACGATGATGTTATTAGTGGATTAACTAAACAATTGTTAATTTATTTAACATAAGCTAAGATTAATTAGTCTAATTAAACTTTAAGCTTGGTATAAAAGAAAATTTAAAAGGGAAAGTCATCATCTCTCTTTCTCTTTCAATCTATACAAAGAAAGAAACAAGAAGAGAACACCATTTTCGTGAGTTTCAAGCTTTAATCAACAAATTGGTTAGTGCAATTAAGTCATTTTCTTGTAATTTATATATTTTTGAGGTCATGGGAGCTTGATTTAGCTAGCCCATGTACCAATTTGTAAAACTATTAAAGTTTTAGGAAGTTTCCATTTTTGATTTCTTGAAGTTTTAAGTGTTAAATTTATAAATTTTAAGCTTAGATGTGGAAAAAGACTAAATTATAACGCTTAATTAATAGTTTCGTACATTAAAGACTTAACTAATTGACTGTAAAAATGAGAAATAGGCGGCCCCTAATGAGTGATAGTGAAATCAGAATTCAATTTAGAGCTTTAAATTTAAAGTTAGGTTAGTCCCAATTTTAGGGACTAAATTGAATAAATTACAAAATTTGTACAAATTGATGGTTGGTTGTAAATTGGCTGATTATTGATAACACCATACGTCTTTTTTTTTTAAATCCATAGCTAACATCGACCCAGATTTGTTGGAAGGGAAAGGAAAATCCAAAGCCGTCAACGAATAGCTCGGAATTTTCGGTTTGTAATTCTATGATTTGGGAACCATTTAATTGCTGCATATTTATATCATTATGGATTTGGAGGTGAGTTCATGATGATTTCTTGAGCTGAAATGATCTGATTTAGATTGAATATTGAAGTAGGGGCTAAATTGAATAGAATAGAAAATTTCATGATTTGCTTAAAATATGCAATTGGTATGAAAATTGAGCTAGTATGTTCTAATATGTGTTGAATTGATAAATTAATGATTAATTTAGCATGTTAAAGTATAAATTGAATTGTATAATGAAATTATAATTTAGTTACCCTATTAGCTGTTCGGACTGTGTTGGATATAGTTGGCATGTCATAGGATTAGAGTACTGGGTAAAACCATCATTGTCAAGCAATCCAGGGTGGTAGATATTATGCTTTGAATCATTGTTTTCGGGTGACTTGAGGTGAATAATTGATTGATTTGAGAAAACCATTGTTGTCGGGCAATCTGAGATGGTATTATATATATCGTTATAACGTCATCGCTGTTGAGTAATCCGGGGTGACGGATTCGTGTATCCGTACTAAGTCTATATTTGGTTAATAGGGTTAAAAATACAAGAATTTGTTAAATAGTAATGAAATGAAATGTGATGGAAATATGAAATGTGATACTATTCAATTTGAGTTGAAAACAAGCCTTAGGGGCTGAATATGTATGAAAGAGCTATCAGGCTTGAAAATGTTTGAAATGTTAAAGTGAAATAGGACTTATGAACTTAATTGTGATACTAATAAATGGATAAGTGTCTATTATTCAAGAATCTAAATGCTAATAAATTGAATGTTATATAAGAAGATAATATGTATACACAAAGAGTTGGTATGCTATTATGAATATATGAAAGTGAAAGTATCTTTCATGAGTTGGCATGAGCTATATCATGAGTTGAGCATATGAATTTGCATTTATTTATTTATATTGATTTGAATTGTAGAAACTACTGAGCGAATTGCTCAACTTGAGATTTGTTTTCCATGCGCAGGTTAGGACCAGTTTGTAATCTCGAACAATTGGCTTCAACATCCAGAAACGATCCTAGACTCTACGATGTTTGTGAATTTTCTTTCTATATTAATTGCCATGTACCTAGTGTGTGTCAATCCTAATATCAAATTATGTTAAAATCCTCTTTTGATCTAAGAATGTTGGTGTGTATATATATTAATTAGTTGAGCTGTTTAATTGTATATAAATGGTTAATAGCTATTGTTGAAATGGTATAAATTCTAGAAATGCTAATGGTTCTAATGAAATTAAGTGTGAATGTTTAAGTTGATTGAATGTAATTAGTTGCTAGGTTATAAATGATAAGGTATTAGCTTAGTTAGGTAAAGGTTGAAATGTTGCCCATTATAACTGACCATAAGGTATAGGAGTGTATGTAATTATGCCTTGGGAAAAAAGAGAACATGTTTTGATGTACTAAAATTGCAAAAACAGTATGTGACATCGTGACGTGACAGCAAGTGATGTCACGATGTCGAGTGGCCTAACGTTGTGATGTGACAAACTATCTGGCTGACATCACGACTTGAAAACTACGACGTCACGGAAACAACCCTGTATTTTGAAAATTTTTACATTTCAGACCTAATTTGATCTCTGGCTAATTTTAGAGCTTTCATAAACTCGTATAAGACCCGAGATTGATTGTTATTGTATTGTTTGCTTATAATTCTTTTGTTAGTGTACTTGATGATGTGAATTAGTATTAAATTTTATCGTAGTTGCTATGGTAATGAATATGACACCTTATAGCTTGGGTCCGACAATCAGGTTGAGTATCGGGTATTACATTCGATACAAAACTGACTTAAACCCTAGGTACATGCCATTTACAATCGAAAGAGTACTTTACAATCTATGTTGAGTTGTAAACGACCATCTGGATGCTAGCTTCAAATCCCAAGGCTTTGAGAGATACCTAAATCTGTACACGGAGAAAACAAACCGTACGCTGAGCAATAGGTTGAATGGTACATTTATAATTCAAAGCATAAACATATAATATAACATTAACAATGAGCTTTAGCACATTCAAACATATATGTACCCAAAATTAATAAAAAAAATATATCAAATGGTCAATTATTGTTCATTATCTATCCATATATACATATGCATGACAACATGTCATTAGCCAACCAATTCAACAATATTCTTATATGCTCAATTCTAATTTGATTACTAATTATCAATCATACAATACGATTAAGTATTAAACACAAACAATTATATAACCATGTCATTCAATTCAATTATGGAGTCTACTGACTCATCCATATCCGTTCCGGCCCCCATGCCTCATTTTGACAAATTTACGAATTAGATCACGAACTTCTTCAAAATACAAAACATATCAATTATACCATTAATTTCATAACATTACCAATTCCATTTTTAACATTATAATCATACTTATAATTTATAACTCCTATTAACCTGACTCAGATCCGAATGGATACTTCGATCGTCCAACCAACACACCAAACTAGCACCGAAGTGCATCCTGGCGAACAAAACGCATATCTAGCACACAAAGTGCATCTTGGCGCATAAACGCATAATCCCATACTCAATCCAATCCTATGACATGCCAACTATATCCGACTTAGCCCAACTAGTTAATAGTGTAACACCTCAAAATAGGGCCTAGGAGTTTTAAGGGCATTTTAGGAATTTTGGCCCATATGAGCTCAGAATTTCGTAAGGTTGGTACTCGATAATGTTTTCGACTATGGCATCTTAGCTGTCAAATCAATTTTTGAAAGTGTTCTAGAAACCTTCAATTTTAGAAGAATGACTAATTTGTAACAAAGACAAAATAGTAGGCATTTATGTTATAGTTTTACCATTTTGTAAAATTGAACCTATTTCTTCCCCATCAACATGTTTTCACCTTAGTTTCTTTTTCCCTTCATTCTGTTTGCCGCCCCTTGCCTTTCCTTTGATCTTTAACTCGATTTTTGATTCCCAAACCATAATACATTGATTTTCTATCATTCCTAAGTCATTTACCGTAAAATATCCCCAAGAAAAACACCCAAAACTCCATAGATTTCATCTTCTTCTTCAAACGTGGGTTTTTCGAATTTATGTTGAAACTCATTCATTCTTTCAAAAAAGGTAATCATTCATGTATCCATTGGTTTTTAGTGTTATTTAGACTTTAAAACTGAATTATTAGCCCTCAAATCGCATGTTTTAAATAAAAGCCAAAAATCGAACCATTAATGGTGGATTTTGGGATTTTGAGTCAAAACTTGGTTTCAAAGTGTTTTTCAACTTGTTTTAGCATGACTAGAAGGTTTTTAAACTTATCTCAAAGTTTCGTTATGAATTTCTTATGTTTTAATGGATTTTGTGAAAATTGCCTAAAAGATGTCAAAAAATGTTGATACCATGAATTGAGTAGATTTGTCTAGTTTGAAGGTTTCGAATTAGGCATAGATGACTAATTAGATGAATGGAATTAATTTTAGGCAAAAATATTGAGTATAGCCTGAGATACTAGAATTTAAAGTTTATTATGTTAATAGTTTAAGTTACATGGGAACTTAGCTTAAGCTTGTGTTTTAGTTGGTTTGAGTGGATTCTTGGTTGATATTTGACTGTGGTTATTGTATGATCTATGTGTGCAAAGCTTCAGATTCGTTAGAGCTTGCTATGAGGTAGGGAAGCGTTAGTTGAGCTTTCAATTTTTTGACAAAAGCCTAAAGTGGTGGGTGTATGGAATTGCTACTCGTAAACACGAGTCATGTGTTCTTTAGGAATTTAGATGTAGCCTAAACCCCTACTCTAAGTTCTGAGCGTAAATTTTTTTTAATTATCTTGTGGATATGTGTTGTGCATGAAATGTGATCAGTGAGTGTGGTGATTATTGTGTAAAGTGCAATTATATACATGAAATGAATGTGTAATATATATGTTATATGACTATGCTAGTGTTTTGCAAAAGATGCTAATATGTAGTGGTAATGCACAGATAATCAGTAAGTAATATGTGTTGTTTTTGGGTATTTTGGCCTTGTGATCTTGGAACCATTGGATATAGTTGGCATGCCATAGCATTTGAGTACTCACTTATATGTATAGTGGTTTGGGCATTGAGGCCCTGGGAAATGTTGGAGGGATAAGGGGATGAGCGCTAAGCTCCATTTAACGGGACATGTGAGGGAAAATAAGGAAAATGTTAGCTAAATGCTTCACTTTTGGGACATGTTTGAGTCCATGAGTCTATGTGGTGAAATAGAGATATGTATGTGTGATGAAAGAGCTCACTATATGTTTCATAGTCCAAGTGCCACCTTATCATATTTTACGTAATCGTGTGGAATATGTTCTATGCTTGAATGAGTATGTATGCTGGGAATGAACCATTAGATGATGCATGATTTAATACTATATGCTGTTAAACTTAAGAATAAAGTGCTTGTGATTAAATTATTGGTTGTGTTGCATGATGTTATGTTTCCGTTGTGGAAATTCCTTACATTCACTGAGCTTGTTGAAGCTCATCCACTCATTTCAACATATACAGATTAGTGACGTCACGGTGTGGGTGGTATGGTTACCGAGGGAGTGATCCAAGGAAGACTGGTTGTTTGTCTTAGGTGCTCTATTATGTACATTCGTATTGGGGAAATAGGCAATGTGGTAGAACTATTTTGGGTTATTGATCTTTAAACTTTTTGATTTGGCTTACGAGAATTTCTTGTTATTTTTATGTTAGAATTTTTAAAAATTAATGTTAGCATAACAATTCTTACTTGGATGATTGGACACTTTGGTCTGATAAATTTAGCCATAGCATGATGAAATAAACAAAGTACTTGATGCATGTTGCTTAGGAATTATTGGAAATGACTTATATGCTTTTCTATGCTACATTTTTAGCTTCAGTAGCAGAGGTATTGATAGTTGGCTTTGAAAATCGATACCACTGTAAATTAAAATGTACAGTAAAACATAATAGGGATTTTTTTATCGATACCTTATCTCGAGTATCGATACTTAGGACTAAAGTATCAATAATTTATAGCAAGTACCAATAATTTTTGATAATTGGGGTTTTTGGCCGAAAAATAGAAAACTACTTTGGTATTGTTTTTCCAAGTGGTATCGATTCCACTCAAAGAAAATATCGATACCTTAATGTCAGTATTGATATGTAGCACTCCAAACCAGACCTAGACATTATGGCCGAATCTGGAGATGTTACAAAAAAGGGTTTTGAAAACAGTGTTATTTCGATAAAGCTTATATAGTTGTTCGATAAATCATCCAAGTTTTATAACTATTACTGAAAGCGTTATTTAATTAATTCATTTGCCAAAACATAATTTATAGCGGAAGCCTTAGAAACCATTATATTTTGGAAATCTAGTTCGTATTTTCGGAAAAACCTTTATTTTCGTAAAACCGTGATTTTAGTCAAATGTCTCAATAAAAGTTAAAATACATCCAAAACCAAAATAAAAATCAAACAGTCCAGAAAGTCCAATAATTACAAAACTCTCAGAAAATAATAATTAAATTAAATAAAAACCATTATTTAAAGTCAGTTCACAAACTTGTGGACACCTTGAGACTCCGCTGCACCGATCCGCCTAAGCCTGTGGATTACCTGAATAGAACAAATAGATGTGAGTTTTCGTAAACTCAGTTTCTAACCTAACAGAAGTAGACATGCAACATACACAGAATTTCATGATCAGTCAAATACAGATTTGGACCTAAGTCCTTAACAGATACAGTTATTAGAATTAGATAAACAAAACAGATATGGTGAGTCCTATCCCCATGCTCTACACACCATCTCCGACCATCCCATCACACCATGTGGGGTTAAAAACACCCACCCATCCCTACACACTATATAGTGTCGATGCGACACATTACAGATAATATGCACTCAAGCTGCAAGAATATAGGCGAAACGTCGCCATATAGATCATTTCCTCCACATATACAAGACCCACCCCAATCACAGATACATAATATGGATGCAAAAATAACAGATTTAACATGCTTAACTTGCTTGTATATAGATAACATGCATACCTAAACAGTACAGTCAGACATACATTTAGTATCCTACTCAGATCAGTCTATCAGAATATCGTAGCACAGAAAATAGGGTTTGGTTAGCCATTACTGACCCTACGGTATGCCCACAGTCGATCGAAACGACCCGTGCGAGCTTAGGGAAAATTTTAGACTTATGGGCCCACATGCCCATGTGGCCCGCACGCCTAGATTGGTCTTGCCCGTGTGGCCCACATGTCTAACTTGGGCTAGCCCGTGTGGCTCATAGGGCCGTGTCCTTCGTACGACCACACCTTCATCAAACACACGTCCGTGTCTTGCACAGGGCCAACCATACAGCCAGGCACCCGCCCGTGTGGCGTCGATGGACTACTTTTTTGGCTTTCGCTGAAACTTAGTTTTTCGCGTTTAGGGTACACACCTAGTTCGTTTTCACAGCGAAACCACTCTCAAGACCACCAACACCTAAAAATAAAATACCCAACACCTTTTAGCAATCATTTTACGAGTTTAACACGATTTACCCAATTACGCAAAAACTGACTAACGGCTTACAAAAACGACCACAACCTTGAATCAAGCCGTTGCAGTGCAGTTTTTCGCCTCATAACCTTCTCCTAATCATAGAATTCATTGCTTAATCACCATAGTCTAACATTGCTAAACCCAAACCAAAAGTTAAAGGAATGCAAAATTTTTCTTACCAGCTGAATAAAGAACTAGGAAATCGCAGTAGCGATGATTGAACGAGAAATTTCAACAGATATCAGAGGAAGGCAACGAAAATCGAAGATGGAAGACAAAGAAGAGGAGAGAAAAAAAATGTCAGAGATAGAGAAAAGTTTGAAAAGAAAAAAATAAAATAAAATTTAAAACAAATTCGATACATCCCAACTCCCCATTAACAACTCAATCTCAACCACTTCAAAATTCCAACAGCACCGAAACTCTATCACACAACTAAGGAAAAATTAACACCCTTGCTTCTGCATGGATTCGAACACAAGTTCTCCCACACAACAACCCCCTTACCACTAGAACCAGTAGGCTTATTCTGGTATGAGTTTAATAAAGAGAGAATATAACCCAACCCACCAAGGATACGGCTAAGATTAGAAAAATAACAAAATTTGCTAAAGGTAGGACTTGAACCCAAGACCTCACACACACACCTAGAACACTTAACTATTGAAGCAGATACACATTTGTGTCAGAATCCACAAAAACATAAATAAATTATTCAGGGTGTTACAACTCTACCCCCTAAAAAAAATTTTGGCCTTGAAATTTACCTGATCCAAACAAATGAGGATATTGCTGACGCATCGAGTCCTCAGGTTCCCACGTGGCTTCCTCAGTGCCATGATTCTGCCACAGAACCTTAACCAACGGGATGGACTTCCTACTCAGAACCTTAATATCACTATCCAAAATTTTAATCGGCTCTTCCTCAAAAGTCAAATCTAGTCTACCCTCGATCTCCTCAACAGAGACAATATGAGATGGATCAGATTGATAGCACCTCAACATTGAGACGTGAAACATGGATACGGTCCAACTCTAGACGTAGCTCCAATTGATAAGCGACCGGTCTCACACGCTTCAGAATCTGATACGGCCCATTGAACCTAGGGCTCAACTTGCCCTTACGACTGAACCTCAGAACTTTCTTCCACGAAGATACCTTAAAGAAAAAGAAGTCACCCACAGCGTACTTGATATCTCTCATTTTCAGATCTGCATAAGACTTCTGTCTATTAGAAGCCATTTTCAGATGATCCCAAATCAATCTAACCTTATCTTCTGTCTCGAAAACCAACTCAGGACCTAAAATTCATCGCTCACCCAACTCAGTCTAACATAGCGAAGTACAACAGTTACGACCATACAAAGCCTCATAAGGCGCCATCTGGATGGTAGACTGGAAACTGTTATTGTAGGCGAACTAAGCTAACGGTAGAAAATCCTCTCAACTACCTCAGAAATTAATCTCATAACTCCGAAGCATATCCTCCAGTATCTGAATCACCCTCTCAGATTGACCATCGGTCTGAGGATGGAATGCAGTATTGAAGTCCAATCTCGAACCCAGAGCCTCATGCAGTTTCTTCTAGAACCGAGAAGTGAAGTGAGGATCTCTATTAAAAATTATCGAAACTGGAACCCCATGCAATTTTATAATATCAGATTTATAGAGCTTCGCTAACTTTTGCAGAGTGTAGTCTGTCTGAACCGGAATAAAATGAGCGGACTTGGTCAATTGATCCACAATGACCCAAACAGAATCCTTCTTAGTGGGTGTTAAAGGCAACCCACTAACGAAGTCCATCGTCACTCGATTCCATTTCCATAAAGGAATCTTAACAGGTTGGAGCAAACCCGAAGGGAACTGGTGCTTAGCTTTAACTTGCTGGCACGTCAGACAACGAGCAACAAAATCTGTTACCTCACGTGTCAAACCCAACCACTAGTACAGTTCACAGAGATCCTGATACATCTTATGACCACTGGAATGCATAGCATAAGGGTTACTATGCGCCTCCCTAAGAATCGACTGCTTCAGATCAGAATCATTTGGAACACAAACTCGACCTTGAAAACACAAAACTCCATTCTTATTCAGTCCAAAATCAAAAGTACTGCCACTCTCAATCTGACGAAATTGCAAACCTAGATACTCATCCGTTAACTGCTTATCCCGAATCTGATTAATCCAAGTCAGCTTAACTTACAACTTAGCCAACAGACCCATATCATCGAACGAACTAAGACGATCAAACATCGCTCTCAAATCAGTCATTGCTCTACGACTGAGAGCATCAACAACCACATTGGCTTTACCAGGATGATACTCTATCGTGCAGTCATAGTCTTTAAGCAACTTAATCCATTGGTGTTGCCTAAGATTCAACTCATTTTGAGTAAGGAGGTACTTAAGGCTCTTATGATCGGTGTAGATGATACACCTCTCACCATACAGATAGTGCCTCCAGATCTTTAACACAAATATCACCGCAGCTAACTCGAGATCATGCGTTGGATAATTCCCTTTGTGTGACTTAAGCTGACGGGACGCATAAGCCACAACCTTACCATCTTGCATCAATACACATCCCAAGCCGACGTGCGACGCATCACTATACACTACAAACTCCTTATCAGATTTAGGCTGAATTAGAACAGGAGCCTGAGAAAGAACAGTCTTGCGCATCAGTCCAGACAAAAGGAACACCCTTGCGCAAAAGCTTAGTCAAAGGAGCTGCCATCAATGAAAACCCCTTAAGAAAACGCCGATAATATCCCGCAAGACCTAGAAAACTGCAGATCTCAAATACATTCTTAGGTGTTTCCAATCAAGCATAGCTTCAATCTTTCTAGGATTAACATAGATCCCCTCAGCAGAAACCACGTGCCTCAGAAAAGTTACCTCTCGCAACTAGAACTCACACTTGCTCAACTTAGCGTAGAGCTGTTTCTCTTGAGTATCCGAAACACTACTCTAAGATGCTCATCATGCTCATCCTCAGTCTTAAAGTAAACCAGAATATCGTCGATGTGGACCACGACGAGCTAATCCAGATACAGTTGAAATACTTGGTTCATCAGATCCATGAATGCAGTGGAGCATTCGTTAAACCAAAGGGCATAACTAGGACCTCGTAATACCCATAACGAGTCCTAAATGTCGTCTTATGAACATCAGCTTCCTTAACTCTAAGCTGATGATACCCAGATCGAATATCTATTGTCGAGAACATTGAAGTCCCTTGGAACTGATCAAACAAAACGTCGATCCTTGGAAGTGGATACTTATTCTTCACTGTTAGTTTATTCAGCTGTCGGTAGTCAATGCACATCCTAATGGTACCATCCTTTTTCTTTACAAATAGAATCGGTGCCCCTCACGGAGACACACTAGGACGAATGAAACCACGATTCAAAAGCTCTTGAAGTTGAGCCTTAAGCTCTGTAACCTCCTTCGATGCCATTCGGTAGGGAGCGATGGACACCGGAGCTGTACCCAGTAGAAGCTCAATGCCAAACTCAACTTCTTGATTCGAAGGTAAACCCGGTAACTCCTTAGGAAAAACATCTAAAATTTTTTTCACTATTCTGATATCCCTGACAGAAGAGTCCCTAGAAACTGAAACACTAACGTAAGCCAAATACGCCTCATACCCTTTTCGAACCCATTTCTCAGCCACAAGAGCGGAGATCACATTAGATAAATAATTTTGACGCTCACCGATCACAACTATTTCCTATCATCCACGGTCATCAAAACAACCCTCTTAGTCACACAGTCTAGACTAACTCAGTACTCAACCAACCAATCCATACCCAGAATTAAGTCGAACTCCCTAAAAGGTAGCTCCATCAGATTTACCGAAAACACAGCCCCTTGTACTTTTAACAGAACATTCCTATAAAGTCTACTTACACGAACAGACTGCCACAACGGGCTCAGTACAGTAATCTCACTAGAAGTACACTCAATAGAAATCCCCAAGTTCTCGAAAACAGTACTAACTACATAGGAATTATTAGAACCTATGTCTATCAAAGTAGTATATGGAGCATCAAATATTAAAAATGTACCCGTGATCACATCAAGAGCGTCTCTATCCTCTCGGCGTCGAGCAGCATAAACCAGTGCAGGTTGTCTTGCCTCAGTCTGATTAGCACCTCTGCCCGATGCTCTCTGTCCTTGGCCCATACCATTACCACCCCTAGCCGATCCACGACCCCTAGGTGGCTGCTGAGTTGCCCTCTAAAACTCGGTCCTGAAGCTTGCATCTGATCAGCACAATGAGTACACTCCCTAATCCGATGCTGCAAAGACCCACACCATAGACAAGCCCCTAATCTCCTCCAACACTCACCTGGATGGCGCCTACCACAGTCACCACAAGGCTGAATCCCAGTCGGAGCAGCAGGAACCCCCACTCTAACAGGCCCATTAGGTTTGGCCCGTATTTTAGGCCTCTAAACAGAACTAAAGGGCTTTGAATCCCTCTTATTCTTTCCTCTCTCACAATCCCTATTCTGGCACTCCACGTGCTTAACCTCTTCGGCGATCTTCGCCTTATCCACCAGAACAACAAACTCACGCTTTCTCTGTGGAGCAATCAGAACCCTCAAACTGTCCCTCAAATCGTCCTCAAAACAGACACATTTCTCATATTCAGATGCCACCATGCCTTGAGCGTAGCGGCTCAACCTCAGAAACTCGGCTTCATACTCGGCCACAGATTTCTCGCCTTGCATGAGATTCATGAACTCACGCCTACGAGCATCAACATAGCTCGCGCCCATATACTTCCCCTAAAAGTTAGTCTTAACATAATCCCAGTTCAGACGATTCGATTGAGTACCCTTTTCAACCAACAACCACCACTGATATGCCTCATTGCGAAGCAAAGAGACTGCACCCTTTAATTTATACTCAGGATTACAGTCAATGTCGTTCATAATCCTCTAGATGGCTTCCAACCAGTACTCAACCACAGTAGGGGCGACTCCAGTGACACCCCTAAACAGCTCAGCTCTATTAGACTGGAGTTGTTTAGTTACTGACCCACGACCCCCAGATCCAGAATGGGATCCAACGACCCTCTCCAACACCCTTAACATGGCTTGGGACAGTGCATCATCCCCAGCCGAACGACTTTGAGACCCAGTCTCAGTAGCAGGTGAAACTAGCGTCTCACTCATGTCTAAATTTGGCATACAACCCAAAGAGGAAGACTCGACTCAAGCCCTCCTACGACCCCTACCGCACCCATGAATACCACGACTGCGAGTTCCACGAGCGTTCATCGTATATTTCAAATTTGTCTACATTATAAAATTTTATGCGTCAGTTTTAGTGTTTGTTAACAGATATTTTATGCTTAGAAATTCAAAAGTATTTCAGGGGTTTAATCTCTAACTAACTCAGTATAGTTTTAGAAAGTACTATCTACAGTGTTTTCAGAGAATTTCTATCTAATTTCAGAAATACTTATAAGATCGACGCCGGAGACTCGGTGTACCACTTACTTACTCAGAATGATCCGAATTATTTGAAAACTAATTCTTTTTCAAAACACAACTTTGAAACCCAAAATTCACAGCCCGAGTTTTGCAACCTAGCTCTGGTACCACTAAATGTAACAACCCAAACCCGGCCTAGACGTTATGGCCGAATCTGGAGATGTTACAAAGAAGGGTTTTGAAAATAGTGTTATTTCGATAAAGCTTGTATAGTTCGATAAATCATCCAAGTTTTATAACTATTACTGAAAGCGTTATTTAATTAATTCATTTGCCAAAACATAATTTACAGCAGAAGGCTTAGAAACCGCTATATTTTAGAAATCCAGTTCGTATTTTCAGAAAAAACCTTTGTTTTTGTACAACCGTGATTTTAGTCAAACGTCGCAATAAAAGTTAAATGCATCCAAAACCAAAATAAAAATCAAACAATCTAGAGAGTCCAATAATTACAAAACTCTCAAAAAATAATACTTAAATTAAATAAAAACTATTATTTAAAGTCAGTTCACAAACTTGTGGAGACTCCGCTACATCGATCCTCCTAAGTCTGTGGATTACCTGAACTGAATAGACAAACAGATGTGAGTTTTCGTAAACTCAGTGTGTAACCCAACAGAAATAGACACAGAACATACATAGAGTTTCATGATCAATCAGTTATAAATTCGGACCTAAGTCCATAACAGATACAGTTATCAGAATCAGATAAACAGAACAGATACGGTGAGTCCTACCCCCATCCTCTACACACCATCTCTGACCATCCCATCACACCATGTGGGGTTAAAAACACCTACCCATCCCTACACACCATATAGTGCCGATGCGACACATTATAGATAATATGTAGTTAAGCTTCCAGAATATAGGTGAAGTGCCGCCATACAGATCACTTCCTCCACATATACAAGACCCACCCCAATCACAGATACATAATACATATGCAGAAATAACAGATTTAACATGCTTAACATGCTTGTATACAGATAATATGCAAACCTAAATAGTATAGTCAGACATACATTTAGTATCCTACTCAGATCAGTCTATCAGAATATCATAACACACAAAATAGGGTTTGGTTAGCCCTTACCAACCCTACGGTAGGCCCACAGTCGATCTGAACGACCCATACGACCCTAAAGAAAATTTTAGAATTATGGGCCCACATGTCCGTGTGGCCCACACGCCCAGATTGGCCTTGCCTGTGTGGCCCACACAGCCTGACCCAAAACCTACAGTGCCCGTGTGGCATGGCTGTGTGGGCCCATATGCCCAACTTGGCCTAGCCCGCGTGGCTCACATGGCTAGGCACATGCCCGTGTGGCTCACACGGCCAGGCACACGCCCGTGTGGCGACGACAGACTACTTTTTTGGCTTTTGTTGAAACTTGGTTTTTAACGTTTAGGGTACACACCTGGTTTACTTTTGCAGTGAAACCACTCCCGAGACCACCATCACCTAAAAATAGAATACCCAACACCTTTTAGCAACCATTTTACGAGTCTAACACGATTTACCCAATTACGTAAAAACTGACTTACCCCTTACAAAAACTACCACAACCTCGAATCAAGTTTTTGCAGTGCAATTTTTCATCTCACAACCTTATCCTAATCATAGAATTCATCCCTTAATCACAACAGTCTAACATTGCTAAAGCCAAACCAAAAGTTAAAGGAATGCAAAATTTTTCTTACCAGCTGAATAAAGAACCAAGAAATCGTAGTACTGATGATTGAACGAGAAATTTTAACAGAGATCAGAGGAAGGCAACAGAAATCGAAGATGGAAGACAAAGAAGAGGAGAGAAAATAAAGTCAGAAACAGAGAAAAGTTTGAAAAGAGAATAAAATAAAATAAAATAAAATAAATTAGATACATCCCAACTCCCCACTAACAACTCAATCTCAACCACCTCAGAATTCCAACTCCATCGAAACTCTATCACACAACCGAGCAAAAATTAACATCCTCACTCTCGCAAGGATTCAAATGTAGGACCTCCAGCACAACAACCCCCTTACCACTCAAACCAGCAGGCTCATTCTGGTATGAGTTTACTAAAGATTGGATATAACCCAACCCACCAAGGATAAGGCTAAGATTAGAGAAATAAAAAATTTGCTAAAGGTGGGACTTGAACCCAAGACCTCACACACACACCCAGAACACTTAACCGTTGAAACAAATACACATTTGTGTCAGAATCCACAAAAACATAAATAAATTATTCAGGGCGTTACACGATACCTATAAGTAGTTTTATAAAATATTACTAAATAGCCCTTACACATGATTCTAACTGTATGTAAGACCGATTAACGAATGATTTACATGTAACAATGTTAATTAACTAATTGGATGACTTAAAACTTATACGAGTTAATAAAGGAAGATCAATTTGCTTGGATCTAGTTTCCTATTTGATGTACATGAGACGAGGCGGTGGTGTGGCATCCCGTATTTGGGTTTGGCAACTAGGCTAGGTATAAGGTGTTACAAATAGGGTATTAATATCCAATTCTATCGCAATTTGGTACACATACCATTTTCCAATCACACACTATTACATTTCAATTTTGCAACATAACATATATATATTTCATATCATTCAATATATATTCTCACTCAATTCCATAACATATATCATATTCCAAATAATTCATGCTATTTTTTATTTTATTAAATTTAGTCCTCTACACCGAGAACTCATATTTAAGCTCAGTCCAATAGTTGATATCATTATTGTATACTTAGCTTGTTAGTTCCATAAGCAAGTAACATGAAAATGCAAGCAATTTATATGAATTTAAATTATAAATGTACAAACCAGAATTTTTGGCTACTCGTTGATAACTTTCATTTTTCCTTTCCCTCTCAATGATTCAGTGTTGTCGTTAGCTATGACTAATCATAAAACACATCCCATTATCAGACTTCAATTGAAACAAAATCAAATATCAATTTCTACAAAATTTTCAAACTGTTCAATTTAGTCTCTATAATTGAGACAAGCATAACTTCCAATTTAAAGCCTTGGATGAAAATACGATATCACCAAAGCCCATTAGAGACTCTATATTTTCTATCCCTACCAATAATTCATGAAAATTTTGTATTTTATTCAATTTAGTCCCTAATGTATGGAACTAACACTTAAGCTTTACAATTTAGTCATTTTCACATACTAAGCTTAATTTTTGACAATTTATCACCAAAATCATTCAATTCTCTATCATGGAAAATTTCTAAAACTTTAAAATTTTTGCAAATTCATACATGGGTTAGCTAGATCAAGCTCCCCTGATTCAATTTCCATAAAAATCAAAGAAAAATGGCTAGAGACTTGAAATTAAAGCCAAAAAGCTCAAAACCCTTGGTTATGGCTTCAAGCTCTTCTTCCTTTCTCAAATGGATTGAAGGAGATGTCATTCTATTTCTTTGCACTGAAAATTAACTTATATACTAGGATTAATTTATAATTTAGCTTAATTAACCTAAAATTAATTAATTAAACCTTATCTTACTTAAGTTAATGGTCCCCTAATTATACTGTCCCCTTATATGACATTTAAAATGGAATAATTGCTATTTTGAACCTTTAGTTAATTGTAATTTAAGTCCCTAAACCATTTACTAATTAAAAATCTATAGCGATTGAACTTTACAATTTATTCTTTGGGCCCTAATTAACCACAATTTTGACTAAATTGGCTGTCTAAAATCTAATTTAACAATACACTAACTCTGTAAATGTATCTATTAAATATTTACAGACTTGGTTTACAAAAATGATGGCCTGAAATTGCCTTTTTCAATATCACTGGAAACTGGGTCATTATAGCTTGTTCTTCCAACTCAGAATACACTTAGTCAAGCATTCCTTGATAAAAGAAAAAAATTTCTTTTTATTTCGACTAGTTAAAGATGGTAGACCCAAATACCTCCTATTATTAAGAGGCGCGGTAACTCTAAGAACAACAGAAGTGGTATACCTTAGCTATTATTTAGTGTTAAAACTAAACATGATATTGAATTTACTAAAATTAATGGTCTGACTAGAAACTTCCTTGTACTAAATTAAGACATTCTTAACCACTTTAGCTCTGAGTCACTAGCCTAAAACAAAAGAAAATTATCATCAGTAAAAAGCAAATGGGAGACTGTCAGACTACCTTGACAAACAGAAACTCCATGCGAAGCCCCACTCAATTCAACCTTACGTAACAAATAGCTAAGGCCTTAAGTATATAAGATAAGCAAAAACAGGGAAAGCAAATCCCCTAAAAAAGACCTTTATGAGGAATGATAGGCCTAAGCTCTTTTCCATTAAAAGAAATAACATAACTGGTTGAAGAAACACAAAGCATCATCCAATTCACCCAACGAGAATAAAAACCCATGCGCTCCATAATGAATCTTAAGAAAGACCAATCCACCCTATCATCATAGGCTTTGCTGATATCAATTTTCAGAGCTACTTCTCCAATAGAGCCTCAACTTTCATTTCTCATATGATGAATAAGCTCAAATGCAACCATCACATTATTCGTCATAAGGCGCCCTGGCACAAAAGTAAATTGTGACTAAAAAAAAGATTGGGCAAGATGAGCTTCATCTGGTTTGCCAACACTTCCACCACTAACTTATACACCACATTACATAAAGCAATTGGTTTGAGGTCCTTCATAGAAAAAGGCTTCTGCATCTTAGAAGTTAGAATAATTGTTGCATCGTTAATGGTAATAAAAAAATTCACCACAATTAAGCCAATCACAACAATTTTTGAAAAAATCCTCATCTAAAATATGCTAAAGTTCATGAAAGAATGTAACATTCATGTCTTCTGGTCTCGGAGCCTTATTAGGATGTATCTCAAACAACACACTTTTAAACTCTCCAAAATCAAAAGGAGAAAGTAGAGTATCATCATCAGAATTAGAAACCCATGACTTAAAACCTAAAAAGACTTGAAAACCCACAACCATATAAGTAGAGTATAAAGAATTGAAATAATCTAAAACAATTTCTTACATACCCAATTCATCTGTATAATACCTCTTTTCATTTTCATAAACTAACAAAATGTGATTGATACATTTGCCCTTATTAGCTTGCACATGAAATACTTTTGAGTTGACATCTTTATAATGCATCCAGAGGATCTTAGCACGTGCCTTTAAAACACTTCTTCTTAAGCTAACAACATACCTAACTCAAAACAAAGATGAGAAACATTATCATCAACTCCTTCAATGCCCCTTTTACGTAAAAGATATTCCTTTACACCTTTAATTCTCTTTCAAAAATTACTATTTAAAGATACCTTCTTACTTGTAAGACAAGCTGCACAAGTATTAAGATGATTAGTTAGGGAACCATCAACATTAACTGCCCACACTTCCTCAATAACATTGTAAAATCCAGATTCACTAAACCAAGTATTTTTCAAATTTGAACCTATGGATTTTAGGCTTGTGAAAAATCTTATGCGCCACTACCTTCGTTGGTGTGGAGATAAAAATGAACTTATGAAAAATTAACGAATGTTTCAAGGCGTGTATCAATGCCACTTTCTTTAAGGTTCTATTCACCCCCACCAATATTAGGGTGTGCAAAAGAGTTATTGGAAAATGAATCTCGGGGATACAATAAAGCCCGTTGACTGTCTATGTTTTTCACTGACGAAAATAGTCCATTGAGCACTGAATGAAGCATAGCAAGGATATCAATTTCTATAAAGAATTTTCGCAGAAATTCTTTATAGAAAAATTTAGGAATATAAAAGATGGCTGAAGAGTAGAAAAAAACTTTGTTTCTATGTTTTTGGGTGTGTCATACAATGAAATTTCACTCCTATTTATAGGAGTTCTCATGTCTCTTCATAGGGACACAACTATCTAGATGGATAGTCACATTTTTTAATGATAAACATAATTATTCAATAGATGTATCCTTGAATAATCAGGATTCATTATTAATAATAAAGTGATATAATTTTTGAATTTAAGAGACATAATTCATCACTATGAAATGTGATAACTCTTGGTTAATAACCAAGTGATGTAACTTCTGGTTACTTATAGCCTTTCATTTGCAGCTATTGGAACACTATATATATTTTGGAAATGTTGCAACAATCCCCCCCATTTTCAAAATATTCTAGATGTTGATAATGTTGAAAATCAATTGCATTAAATAAGGTGTCTTACGATTGAACATTCACTTAGTGAATACATGTTAAAGTTAATCAAAATTACATGGTAGATTATGCTTTGAAGCAACTATTCCATTTGATTAATTGAATACATCCCACACAATGATTTCAATAATATTCAAGGTAGAGTATCAAGGGACATTATTGTGGCCATGTGTTTGTAACCTCTTTTCATAAGTGCTATCAGAGCCAAACCCTTGAGCTCCTAGAAGTGGCCATACTTCCACTCATATAGGTAGATCCCATCAATAGTGTTAGATCTGGTGCCTTTAGTGTAGTATTTTTGTTGAAGTACAATTATAATTTTTTCAAACAGTTTGGTTAATAAAATTATTTATGAATTACATTAATAATTTGTATAATTTTCCTCATGTGGTTTTTGCACGCAAAAGAAATTAGAAGAAAATGTTGCTCACTGGTTTTCTAATGTTTAAACTAATACTAAGCGGTATTACGTGGTTAGATCGTAATACAGAAAGAGAACTTATATTATTAGACGAACCTAAACATGCTCTTCGTCTAATTGGAAATGAGCAAACCAATTGAAAGATTAATATGCTGTGTATCAAGTCCATTTGGGGAGATGTTTTGTCTTGGGCATCCGAGTGGATGACTCCTAGAAGATGAAGACATAGATGTGACTGACTGGACTGCTAGTACATCATATTGGACCTAAGAAATCTAAAAAGAATAGAACCTGAATCTGTTTATGGATTTATTCACTTGTGATGTTCATAGTGTGCCATACCTAAATCCTGAGTGGATGACGAATTATTTATGCGTGACACGTATACTTTGATGTAAGTAAAAACTTGAGTTCCAATAGGTAAGGAACCGAAAGTTGGTGCTTTGGGTGTATGACTTCTGTAGTATGTAGCGTCATTCATAATAGTGGAGTTCATAACATGAGACATGGGTAAATGATATCCTATCATTGGCATTATATGGTTGATGAAAAGTAAACGTGCACACGGGTCATTCGTCTTTGTGATGAATGACTTGATTACTATTTGATAGTAATTGACTTTTCATAAAGGAAGATGTAATTATTACCATGAGATAAAATAAGATCATATTTGGAGAATGAATATTATCTCAAAGAGATTAAGGATATCCTATAAGGGTAACACACTTAAGATAAGGTCATTAGACGAGCACTGATCAAGTTGCTTTCGTAATGGTATGCCATTGGGTAGAGCTCAATCACGATACTTTAGTGGAATAACTTCTGTAACAATCTATTTTATGTGGTGTCAAAAATAGTGGTTTTGGGATCACAAATCTGACGAGTAAATTCGCATAATTAGTATTTAAATTGTACGAGTCTATAATAATTTTTATAATGAATTTTGATTTGAGGATTTTAACTAATTGAATTAAAAGTTAGAATAAGTGGTTTGGTTCAAAATGCAAGTGGTTATTGAAAATGAGGTATTAGGACCTTGTTTCTGTAATTTAATGCCATAAATATTTTTATTAAATATTTATAGAGTCGTATTATATGTGAATTAAAGTTTGGTCCGGTAATTTTGATGATTTATTGCTTAATTACGGTAAAAGGATAAAATCGTAAAAAAGGTAAAAGTTAATTATTTTTTATTTAAAATAGTAAATGGACCAAAATGGTAATTAAACCATGGTCAAAAAGTCCAAGCGGTGGTGGATATGATTAAATCCACTAGCTTTTGGGCTATTTGCTCATTTAGTCCTAATTAGTTTAAGATTAAATTGAGATTAAGCTTGTCTAGTTAAAATTTAAAATAATTGAAGGACCAATTGTGCAATCAAACCCTCCTTAATTGGTAATTATACCATTTGAATAGTTAATGGATGGTTTGCAAGGCTAATTACATGAAATTTTATTGAAATTGTAAGATTATAATAGTAAATTATGAAATTAAGTAAAATGTAATTAAAACAAAAGCCAAAATGGCTATCATCTTTTTATTTCTTCCTTCAAAAGCC
>CM025153.1:17548073-17562825 GCA_013467495.1 Gossypium gossypioides
ATGAGATACATGCTTAGTTGATATATATGTTTCGATTATATATACATATATAATATATGCATCTTTTGATTGGTTCAATGTATGTTGTTTTGGAAAATTATATAAATATATATATGATTATTTTTTAATTTGACTGAAAGATGAAATTAAGAAAAATATTTTAAAATAAATAAATTTAGATTTTGGCTTTGGGTTTTAATTAAAGATGTCTAATATTTTAAATAGATTAGTTGAAATAAAGTGATCTCTTTTGCGTAGATTAGTTTATTTAAAATATCAAGATGATTTTACATTTTTGTGATTTATGCGTTTATTAATTGACCCAAAGGTAAGTTAATATTTGACAGAAATTCAACATCTGTGGTGATAAATGTGTGACAATTATAAGGTACTTTATGTGAACAATAAGTTAGTCCAAAGATTGATTAATTGTTTGACATAATTTATTGTCACTGTTTGATTGCTACAACAAGAGTATCGCTTAGTATTAATAGTACTGTCGAAAGACTTAATATTAATGTTGTGTTTGGTATCTTGAGATGAGATTAGCCATTATCTTGAATTTATTGTTTACTTATGAATATGATGTGAGCTTGTTTTTATTTATTTTGTTCTATATTCAGCTAGTTTATCTTCTGCTGCCACAATATCTGCTAATATAAATTCTATACCCATGCTTAATGGGACTAATTTTAAGGAATGGAAAAGACACTTATAATCCTTGCACCAAGGGAAGAACAACCCATACCTCTCACTGCGAAAAACACCCCTAATGTTAAAAGGGATTTTGAGAGGTGAGATTGTTCAAATTGCATGAGTCTAATGATTATAAAACACAACATTCTAGAAGCCTTTAGGGGCACAGAATCTAAAAAGATTACTTAGGCCAAGGGTTTCCTTGACGAAATTGAGAAACGTTTTGCTAAAAACGATAAGGTTGAGATGACATCACTTCTGACTTTTTTGATGTCTTTGAAGTATAACGGTTAAGAAAACATGAGGAAGTACATTATGGAAATGTTCTATAACACCCCAAAAATTAAGACTAGAAATTTTGAGGGTATTTTAAGAATTTAAGCTTATACGTGCTCGAAATTTCATAAGGTTGGTAATCGATAATGTTTTTGACAATGGCTATTAGGAAATTAAGTCAATTTTTGAAATGAGTTTTCAATACCTTTAATTTTGAAAATATGACTGAATTGTAAAATAGTCAAAATTGAGAGTTTTTATGAATCAATTTACCTAGAATTTTAAATTCAACCTAAAAACCACATTCTCTAAATTATTTCACGATGGTTTATTCCCCATAGTTGTTCTTACCATCCCTTCTACTCTCCCAACTCTCTCAATTGATTTTTTACTTCCAAATCCTAATCCCTCTTGATTTCAAACATCCTTTGAACCATAAATCTCAATTGGAACAAAAAAAAAAAATCACCAAGAAATCTCACTAATCCCATCATCTTCTTCACGAGTGAGTTTTCTTAGGTTTGTATCAAAGCTCGTATTTCTTTCATTGAAGGTAACCATTCATCATTCTAATAGTTTTAAATGATATCTACTCTCTTAAACTGAATTCTTAGCCCTTAAAATGCATGTTTTAAATAAAAGTAAAAAAAATTGGTTGTTAATGGTGGATTTCGGGATTGCTGATTAAAATGTGGTTTCAAAGTGTTTTTCAACTTGTTTTAACATGATTAGAAGGTTTTTAAAGCTACTTTGAAGTTTTGTTAAAAATTTCTCGAGTTTTAATGAATTTTCATCATAATGGCCATTATATGTTGAAAACTTTCGATACCCTGAAACCTGTAGTTTTGTGTAGTTTAAAGGTTGAGAATTAGTCGTAGATGATTGTGTAGATGAACAAAATTCATTTCGTGCAAAAATATTAAGTGTAGGACGAGATAATCAAATTTAAAGTTTCTATGTCGAAGGTTTCGGTTAAAAGAGAATGTAGCTTAGACTATTGTTTTTGACTGATTAAGGTGAGTTAATTGACTAATTGTTGATTGTATATTTGTGTGGCTTGTCTTGTTGAAGTTTCGGAGTCAATAGGACCTTTAACGAGTAAAGACAAAGGCAAAGAAAAGTTTGTCTGAGCTTTTGGCTTTTCGACAAAAGCATATTTCTGGTGAGTGTTTTCAAATCGCCTCTCGAAGATGATTTATTGTGTAATTGGGAATTTATAGGTAGCCTAAGCCCCTACTCTAAATTCCGAGAGTAAGTGCTCTCACACCTATGATTAAATGTGATATATGTGTGCTTATGCAATTGTGAAAATATGAACATATATGAGATGGTATGACATGTTCCATAAGCTTGTGATGATTGTTGTGAAAGAGAATATGTGGGTATGTTATTCATACCATGTGGCAGTGATTATAATGTGCTAACGATGTGAATATACAGTGAAAATGTGTGAAAAACTGGTAAGTAAATATGTGATAAGAATGTGGATATTTTGGCATTGTGATTTTATGAGACCGTGGGATATAGTTGGCATGCCATAGGATTGTGAGTACTCACCTTTGTGATGTGATTTTGGGACGTTGAGGCCCAGGGACAGTTTTCAGAGAGATAAGGGAATGTGAGTTAAGTTCTATTCACTATGTGTGTTTAGTGTGTTGGATAGTGTTAGCTATATGCTACACTTATAGGACATGATCGACTCTATGAGTCATTTTTGTATGCTGGAGATCCATGTATCTGATGTATGGTGATAGAGTTCACATTATTTTTCATAACCTTAAGAGCCAAACTATCATATAATGTGACTGAATGTGATTAAATATGGTTTATATGTGCTTAGACATATGCTTAAATAATCATGTGGTTAATGTGGTAAATGCGTAATAGTAATAATGGAAGATGATTAAACGTGTGAAATATGATATTATAGTTAAATATGTTACAAATATGTGACATGTCTGCTTAGTCGATGCATAATGACTTGTTTGCATAGTGGTTGTTCTGAACATTCACTGAGCTTGTTAAGTTACTAACTCCTATGTAATAGTTTTGGGAAATTTTGCTAAATGGCCCTAATGTATGTTTAATACTTATTTTATGATTATTCAATGAATGTTTAGCATGATTCAACTTCCTCATAGTGTGAATGACCTACGTTTCATGTGAATGTTATTATATTAAAAGAAAAAATTATACATGTGTAATAATGTGACGGTTTGTGATTAATACAAGTGGGAAACAGTGGTGTAGCATTCTATTATTCGGGCTCGATGACTGGGCCGAGTATAGGGTGTTACATTTGGTGGTATCAAAGCCTAGGTTCAATAACACTCAGCTTAGGTGATTGTTGTTGATATGTTGATTAGGGTTTCGCAACCCATAGATCTAGAAATCAATGTGATTAAATTATTCTGGTTGCTTTAATCGCATGAGATATCTCTTGTTTGTAATGCATGTAGGGTAAGAATGAGAACACATTGCTTTTAATCCTAAAATTTGCTTGCAGGAAGATGACTTAGATAATTTTCCCTGCCACTCAAACCTTTTTATTTGTCTGTGTATGTTAGACTACTTCAATATGCCTCATAGTTGTGAATGTGAGAGCTAGTCTTTAAAAGAATGGTACATCCTCTGCACCTCCTGTGCCACCGTGTAGAATTGTACATACCTATAAATATAAATAATGTTAATGCTGATTCATGAATGTATATACTTATATATGATGTTTAAAATGTGAGCTGAAACTCGAAATATTATAACTAAATATAAGGTGAGAAAGAACTTATTAGAAAACTATTGAATATTTATGAGATATGATATATATGTGATTTCAGCATGATTACAAATTGTTACAACATGTGTATTGAGAAATATGAAAGTGATTAATAGATGATGTTAATCTTTGTGATGACACATTGACAGTATGAATATATGTATTGATATTATATCATGTGTACAGAAATTATGAAGTGCCATTCAATGATAAATATGCTTAAAGAAAATAGACTACATGAAATGCCCGATTGAATGTAGTAATCACTAGGATACGATTGGCATGCCAATAGGGTTAGGATGCGCGCTTGTACGGGATTTGCACTTCGGTGCCCCTGTTTGCACTTCAGTGCTCCTTTATACACTTTGGTGTCTCTATTTGGACTACGACGCCCCTGTTTGCACATTTGTGCCCCCGTCTACACTTCGGTGCCCCTGTTAAGCATCTATAATGCCTTTGGTGTAGTGTAGTTACCCGAGTATCTGAGTCAAGTTACTAGTTTGTTAGGCTAACTGTGAAAGGAATTTATAAAATTATTTTAATGTTAAAGGCTAATGTAAAATCAAGATATTAGTATATGTTAAATATTCAATGAATTATTTGATCATATGTGAGTATCGTTATATTGATGATTATTCAGTTAAAGATATATGTTTATATACATATATAAATGAGTTTGGGTTGAATTATTATAGTACAGGAAGCATACGATGAATCATTTTCAATACTAAGCCTATAAGTGCTTTGTAAATGTATAACAAGTATAATTAATTTATTCATTTAGCTTTAATCTTGTTTAGTGAAGGTAAGTGATTCCAGAATGACATGTTTACAGGAAAGTTAGAGACGAAGATGAATTACAGAATGATTATTAGTTAAATGTGATAGAGTTATGTTTAAATGCACTAGCTTGTGGTTATGGTTGATGTTTATGCTTATGTCTTGTGAGTTATGCAAATGAAATAGGTGAGATTAGATATAGAAATGATAAGTTCATAGATGTGAGGAAATATAATGAAATAAAAGGGATTGCTGAGTTAAATAACTTACCTGTAAGGAAGGAATTTACTTATGATATATGTGAATTTACTTATTTCATGAATAGATATACTGATTCGTGAATTGATTCGTAATTAAGCTTATGCTAAGTAAATGGAATGGTAAGTAAGTAAATGAAATGGTTCACCGTTTTAAGAAAAGGTTGATGATTATGTAATTCAGCTTATAATACTTTATTAAGGTATAAATGGAAAGTATTTGGGATGTTAATGAACCTATTCATTTGTGAGTTGATAGTTATATAGTTTGATAAATCTTGAAGCATAGATATAGGTTTATTTATGACTTATAAAGTTCATAACTTAAAATGGAATGTTATGTTTAAAGTTTATACGAGCTTACTAAGCATTCATTGCTTATGTGGTCGTCTTTCTCATACTTTTCAGATTATCAAAAGCTCGATCAGTTTGGAAGCTAGCCGGAGATCTATCACACTATCCAGCGATTATATCGGTAGATTTTAATGTTTTAGTCAAGGTTATAATGGCATGTATAGGTAGACTTGTGTTGCATGATCTAATTGTTGTGATTTGTATAAGTGTTATTATGGTTGATATTCTTATGGTATTTTGATGCATGTTTGGAATAACCATATTTGGTATGTTTATAATGAGGCCAAGGTGAATTATGTTTTGAGGTAGATATGAGCTATTTGAAATGGTACAAATGTGTTCAAAATGGTGAGTTTATGTTGAAGTGATATAGGTCAATTTATGATGGATTTTAAGATGGAAAATGATTTGGATGTTGATGAATGAGATGTGTTAAGTACATGTATATGTTTAGGTAAATTGTATGTTTGCATTTGAGGTGCCTATATGGCATATTGGTTGAATGAAATTTTGTCATTTGAATTTGGTCATTTTATGCATGTTTGAATATGTTTTGATGTTTTGGTCATATGTGCAAATGATATTTAAGTGCATGTTGAGATGGGTGAAGGAAATGGCTTGAATTTGACCAATTTCTTGTCCACACGACCTAAGACACGAGCGTGTGTCTCAATCGTTTGTGACACACGGTCAGGCGACACGACCGTGTGTCCCCTGTAGGTTTTAAAGGTTGCTTTTCAAAAGTTACACGACCTGGCACACGGGCGTGTGGCTTGGCTGTGTGACCCAAGTCAGAGAGTTACACGGGCACTGACATGGGCTGGGATGCGGCCGTGTGCCCCTACTTCGAATGTCCATATGGCCTGAGACACGGGTGTGTGTCTCAATCGTGTGAGTCACACGACCTAGCCACACGGCCGTGTGACCCTTGTAGTTTAAAATTTTACATATTTCTTCTAAAAAATCCATATTTTTTTATTTAGTCCCGATTCATTTCTAATGTATTTTTAGGGCCTCGAGGGTACGTATAAGGGACAATATGTATATCATTGATTGGTTTTGTTATGAATGAATTTTGAATTAATTTTTTTATATATAGTTTTGAATTGTAAACTCTGGTAATACTCCGTAACCCTATTTCGGTGACGGATATGGGTTAGGGGTGTTACAGTGAATATACTTGATGAAGGTGTAGGCCCTCTGATTGGAAGCGATAATTGAAGCATTTCAGCGAATTGCTGGTGCTAACCTTGCTCCTAGACTTGCCAATCTTGCACTTGTGAATCGTGGGTGAACACTTGAATGTCTTCGGGCTTTGGCTGTAAAAAGTTTTCTAGAGTTAAAGGGACCGATTCGACCGTAGCTGAGTATTGGTTGGAAGGAGTTGAAAGGATCCTCGAGTAGATGTCCTATTCTGACAAGGAGAAATTGGGTTGCATTATGTCTTTACTCGACGGTGAAGCTCATCATCAGTGGAATGCTATTAAGAGAGGTATAATTACTGATTGTTTGACCTGAGATTATTTCCTTGAGGTATTTAGAAGGAATTTCATGGGCGAGTGATATATGGAAGCTCGTAAGTGGGAATTTCTGGACCTTGTGCAAGGTGGTTTGTCCTTGGCTGACTATGAGGCAGAGTTTGTGCGACTTAGTCAGTATCCTTCTGAAATGGTTTTGACTGAGAAAGGCCATTGTAAGAGGTTTCGTTTTGGGCTCAATCAAGGGGTTCAAGTTTACTTGGTGGCGCAACATGTAGAATTGTTTGAGAGCTTGTGGAAAAAGCCAAAGCTATAGAGGAGACTTTGGTTGAGCCAGATCATTTTGTAGTGGCTGAGTCCAGTAAGAGGTCTTCTAATGGTGCTTCAAAACGACCGCCCAAGAGAGGGCGGGATAATTATAGTTCTGGTAGCGGTGCGAGATGTGGGTCTCAACCAAATCAGTCTAAACAGTAGAGTAATGTTGTGGCTAACACTGATGGTTCGACCGGTGGTTCTAGATGGCCACTTTGTGCACATTGTGATCGTAGGCATCCTAGTGAGGGTCGTAAGTTGACAGGTGGTTGTTATAAGTATGGTTCAAAAGAACATTTTCTAAAAGATTTCCTAAATAGAGTTGAGGTTTCATATACTCAGAGTTCGGCATCTATTTCTGCACCTACTAGGGGTCGAGGTCGTGGTAGAGGTAATGGGAGATCGGTTGGATAGCAAATTGTTGCTCACACTGTTGCTTCGCAAGTTGAGTCTACAGGTCCAGCTCAGGTTTATGCTGTTAGGGAACCTGAGGATCATAATCTAACTGATGTTATTGCAGGTACTTTCACTTTACAATCTATTCTATTATTTTCCTTGGTTGATTATTGTTCTACGCATTCGTATATTTTGAGTGAATTAGCTTATAAGTTAAGGATTCTAGTAAAGATGATTGATTTGGGTATGACTGTAATTAGTTCTTTTGGAGATAGCGTTGTTGTGAATAAATTTTATTGTAGATGCCCCCTTATGATACAAGGGCACATTTTTTCTGTAGATATCATAGAATTACCATTTTATGGTTTTGATATTATTTTGGGTATGGACTGGTTGACAAAACATAAGGCTAAGGTAGAGTTTGAGACGAAGCGAATTACTTTGAAGAATAGTGATGGGTTGAAAATTGTTGTAGTTGGTGAAAGACCGAGATTTTTTTTCTAATGTAGTTTTCGCAATGAAGGTTGAAAAGATGATGGGGAAAGGTTGTGAAAGTTAGCCTATATAATGAATTCGGTTAGTAAGGAGTTGAGAGTTCAAGATATTCACACTCTTAAGGATTTTCCTGACATGTTTCTTGAAGAGTTGTTTAGTTTACCGCGGGATCGTAAAGTCGAGTTCAATATTAAGCTCTATCCTGGTACTGCACCGGTGTCTATTGTACCTTATCGCATGGTAAAAGAGCTAAAAGAGTTAAAGATTCAGTTGCAAGAGTTGCTAGATAGAGGGTTTATTCGACCGAATGTATCTCTGTAGGGTGCACCGATTTTGTTTGTGAAGAAGAAAGACGATATGATGAGGATGTGTATTGATTATTGACAGTTGAATAAGTTGACTATTAAGAATAAGTATCCTTTGCCTCAGATTGATGACTTGTTTTATCAATTTTGAGGTGCGACGGTGTTCTCAAAGATTAACTTAAGATCTGGGTATTATCAGTTGAAAGTGAAAGAGTCTGATGTTTTGAAAACCGCTTTTAGGACTCGGTATGAGCATTATGAGTTTTTGATGATGCTATTTGGTTTAACTAATGCCCCTGCTGAGTTCATGGATTTGATGAATCAAGTGTTCCATTCGTACTTGGATCAGTTTGTGGTGGTCTTCATAAATGATATTTTGGTGTATTCTAGTTTTGAGGAGGATCATGATAAGCACCTAAAGGTTGTTTGCTAAGTAAAGTAACTGTGAATTTTGGCTTAAGGAAGTTGTGTTTTTAGGACATGTGGTATGGGTAGAAGGGATTTGAGTGGATCCTAACAAGATTGAGGTGATCTTGGAGTGGAAGCCACCTAGGAGTGTTACCGAAGTACAGAGTTTCTTGGGTTTGGATGGCTATTATCGTAGTTCGTTGAAGTCTTTTTCGTTATTGCTACACCCTTAACGAAACAAATTTAGAAAGATGTGTTGTTTGAATGAACCAATGAGAGGCAAAAGAGTTTCGAACAACTTAAAGTAGTGTTGACGAAGGCAACTGTGTTGATTTAACTAGAACTTGGAAAAGACTTTATGGTTTATAGTGATGATTCGTATTCGGGTCTTGGTTGTGTATTGATGCATGGAGGTGAAGTTGTGGCTTATGATTCGTATTTGGGTCTTGGTTGTGTATTGATGCGAGTATGTTGGTGACATATTAGGTGAATTTGGGGGACTCCCTTCCTGTTTGACATATGTAGGTTGTGCTATATTTGAGAAATTATATATTCCTTATAAATTGGTTTTAGATGTAGTTGGGATGGAAGAGACAAAGGCCTTTGCAGTCCTATAGTCCATTCTTTTTTATTTAGGATTTGATTCTTCTTCTATATTTAACCGTCTAAAGGTTGTACCAGTACTTCGTATTTCAAAAGAATGTTTTGGGGGGATTTTGGGTAGCCTATTGAATATGAATTCAACAGTTCCATCTTGGTGTTGAAAATTTTCGTTTAATGAAGTATTTCTAATAGGGGTTGGTGCAACAGGATCTGTAGTACTTTCTATTAGATTCGGTGCCCTAAGTGTAGTATTTTCATCTATGTAAACTTGTAGTATTTTGAATAGATTGGTTTAATAAAATCACTCTTGAATTACATTAATACCCTTTGTATATTGTCCTCACGTGATTTTTGCATGTAAAGCAAAATATAAGCAAATATTAACTCTTTTGTTGTCTCATGTTTAACTAATACTAAGCGGTATTACGTGGTTGGATCATAATACAGAAAGAAAACTTGTAACCTCCCTAACTCGAACTAGACGTTATGGCTAGATTAAGAAGGCTACATTAGCCACCGAAATAGCTAAGCTAACTTACGTTACTTTTGAAGACTTTAAATGAACTTATTTTAGAGAAAAACAACATTTGCACTTTGAGTTAGTTTAAAAGAGTGCATTTATTAGATAATCTATACTTAAGACTCATTTTATTATTGATAGTGTTGTTTAAGAAAAAAAATCGTTTGCTTGTCACTCTTCTTTGTAAGAACTTGATGTTAAACTAATGCAGTGGAAAAACCATTTTTCAAGTCATTTTGGGAACTTAGTTTCCTTATAATTTATTTTTCAAAAACGGTTCATTAGCAATGTAGCGAAAATTAGAGAATAATGTCAAATTTTACTTAAGCCCGATATCATGTATTTTTCTGTTATTATGCTTGAATAATCCATGGATGGAAAAATCCCTTAAAAGAAAAGTTACCAATCCACAGACGAGAAATAATTAAAAATTACAAACCAAAACCAATAAAGACTTAATAATACTTATTAAGAATAGTTCGATGTCCAATGTGATTCTACGAATGCCGAGTTCAGTTCTAATTTCGAGGTTTACCTAAAAAGTTAAACACTATTGGGGGTGAGCTTATGTAAGCTCAATGTAAGTGGAATAATTATTTAAACAGACATAAATATCGAATACAGTGAAACATATTAGCTTTAACAGAAGAACACATAACCATCATTGGAATTTCATATCATTACATAGCCATTATTAAATTGATGTCAAACGGTGTATGAGCATGGGTCATCATTCATTCGAGTAACAATCATTAATTTGGATATCATTCAATACAACACAATACAATACATAGCATAAATCAATATCATTTGAATATGTCGTGGGCATGAGGCAATGCTAAAAGGTTCCTACCCTTACCATCCGCTACACACCATGAGTTCCTCAGAATCCGTCTGCCAAACTCCAGCAAATGTGAGCATAGCTCGATATGGTAAAACCACTGAATAATCAATAATCCAAAAAATCTGCCGGATATCAAATAGTGCAGTACAATGCCAATAACATATAATATTCGATAAAATCGCCAATCCCCTTGGTACTCCAGATGCAATGCACTGACTACATATAAATGTGGAGTTAATATGCCGTCAGTACTCCATGAAACTCCTCCGTCAACCACAAGATATCTCATCCCTATGCAAATGCAATATGTTACACAAACTCATACATAATCATATCTCAATACTTTTCACATTTATTTGACATGTTTAACATGCCCTCAATAATCACATACTTTCAGTAAATGGAAACATTGTTCCAACTTTCAAATTACCATTAAGATGATATCATTCAACATTACACAATTTCACATACTTTCAGTAAATGGAAACATTGTTCCAACTTTCAAATTACCATTAAGATGATATCATTCAACATTACACAATTTCACATACTTTTACGATTTTCTAATGTGCATATATAGCAACCTTTCCCATATGACATATCAAACTATTCATGCAATTATATCATGCATAAAATCATATCTAAGAAAATCATGCTATATATACAATCAATCTCATACCAAATAACATAATCATGGATCACAACAGCATTCACACATTCACACTGTCAAACTAGCAACTTTGCTAACATATTAATCTTTTAGGGCTCGAAACGTACCTGGTTCAACCATTTACAAAATTATTTTTTTGGCTATTAAGAAAATCCAATCAGTACGCTAAATCATCAAATATATCAAAAAAATTATCATTTTTAATTAAGTTTTTGAGTTTAGGACTCATACCTTATTTTTCGCTTTCTCACAGCACACTCGCGAATCTTCCAATTTTCCTTAATAAACCTTATAACGAACCTAAGTCAAAAATCAGTATAAATTCTATCAATTCATATCTTAACAAGCCCTTAAAAACCCACTTATGGGTTCCAACCAATCGTCAAAATTACTACTATTTTACGAATCTAAACTAGTTAGATTTCTTACACTATTTTGTTGTGAATCATGCGCGCGAACGTCTTTTGACTTTAAGGTTGATTTGGGGTGTTCCGGTCAGCACCTAACACAATTACATACTATAAAATCAGTATCTAATATTGATTAAAATCCCTCATGTAATAAATCAATAACCTTTTTCCAACAACTTTTTCGAAACAACAAACTAGTTTACAATTAATCGCATTTACACTTCCCGAATTGTGAGATTCGAGTTGCTAATTGATCAAGAACGTCTTTCCCTAATTAACATGTGATTAAATTCTAATTAGGAGGGTTCAAGAACTCAAATTAATTCTGGGAAAAGATGGGAAAAAACCAAGAAAAAAAATAGCCCCCTTTCTTGCACATAGGCGCATGCACCACCACCCGTGGTGGCCAAATTCAGGGCTAATTTAAAAATTATTTAAAGATCCATTAAAAATCTAGAAAAATATATTTAAAATTCCCCTAAATTTAAGATCTGGAAATTTAGGTTTTTAATTGACAAGATTAATCAACAAATTGAAGAAAAAAGAGATCTTACACAAGGTAGTTGAGAGAAATGACAATGACACTTTCTTGGAAATGTTCAGGATCGAGCTTGGAGTTCAAGATTTCAGATTTGGGACTGATTTTAATGAGGAAAAATACCAGTAAGATGATGGAGAAGATGTTAAAAATCTTGAGACAAAAAGAAAAAGTAAGAGATGGTAAAACAAGGTGTAGGCGATGACAACAATGAAGGAAGAAAGGAAAAAAAATGAAGATCAAAGAGGAGAGGAAAGGGGAAGAATGACTAGGGTGAGTAAAAATAGAATAAAGGCTGATTATTTTGAGTAAATTTAACATTTATACCTAGGGTATGGATGACACACACAAAAAAAAACAAGGGATTTTGTAAAGAAAGTATAATTATTTTGCATGGGAAAGGATTTTAACCACTAGGCTATTTTCTCATTCTTGAAATAATTTTGCAATATTTATTTTAAAAACAAGGCGTGTCACATGCTAGGGTTTGAGGCAAAATTAGCAAAATAATAAAAATGGTGAGAGAGAAGAGATTTGAACTTGGATTTCAAGGAACGTTTCACTAACACTTATCCAACAAACCAATACCTCATTTATTCCTAAAAAGGCATATATAATCTAAAAAATTAGGGCATGACCACTCTTTCTCGATTCCCTAACCCGATTATACTAACCCCCAATTTTTGGGATGGTACAATTTTCGCCTCCATAAAGAAATTTCATCCTCAAAATTATCTTAGTCACAAAATATGTTATCCATTTTCCTTCAAACTGGGCCACCAAGCTTTCGCTACGCAACTCTAATTCCAACATAATTCCAGACAATGCATCTCCTTCAATTCCCCACATATATCTTGTAGATCTAATTACAAAAATGTTACTAGCAGATTCTTCTAACCTAATTCCAAATTTTAACAGAAACTCTACTTGATTATGCGTACCACAATATCTACAAATTAGAACCTTAGTTGATATAACAAGTTCTCTAATAATAACTACTACAACCTTTCGTTGAGGTCTGGCACCTGTGGCTCACTTTAAAGGTTGCGGATTTGGACCAATAGAAGCAGACTCTCTCCTTTTTCAAACTTTAATATTTTCCTTTCTCTTGCACTCTAAGCGTTTACTATCTCCTTCCATATTATTCCTTTCAACCATAGTCTTGAAAACCTTTTCTAAGACTCCCAATATCGCTTGGGACTGCATCATCCCCAACCTCCTAGTTTTCACCTTCTGTAACACCCCAGATTTTGGGTTTAGAAGTTTTGAGATTTGTAGGTAAGGGTCAGTGGCTAGATCAGGCAATTGAGTTTGTTTCTATATTCTAGTGTCAGAATGGGCCTGCTGGTTTGGTGGTTGGTTGTGTGTTAGTTTAGCCTGGGCCTCGGGTTCGAGTCTTCAAGTGTGTTCATGGGAAATTATTTTTGCACCTTTTATTTGTTTGGAGTTAAAGATAGTTATTAATTTTAACTTTATTTTTTATTATTTTGATTTTTATTATTTTTATTATTTGGAAAAAAAAAGAAGTTTTGCACGTTCTCTTCTGGTTTTTTCCTCTTCTTTTTTGGTTTTTTTTCCAATCGAGATATTTTCTACTCTTTCTTTCCCTCTGCTGGTTCCCCAATTAATTCTGGGTTTATCATCGTCGTTGTGACTAGTGGGTCTCTGTGTTGGCTTCGGGAGCGAATCGAACAATTCGGGTGCTTATCTCGAAAATCAGGTGTGGGTTTTGAACCTCTTCTCTTCTATTTTTGATTTTTTTAATTCAATTTTGTAGTATTTGATAATCTCGAGTGTGTACTGAACTGGGTATTGGTACCGAATTGCTGTGAAATTCGGCATCTTGTATGTGTGTGTTCTGAACTGCTTATTTTTTACATGAAATGGATGCTGAATCTAGAGGATTTTTGTAAGATTCTATTGTTTAGATAGTGCTTAATGACTGAGGTTTGTTTTGATGTCATAAAAACAAGATTTTGGTTAGTTTCGATGTGGTTTCGTGACTACACGGGTGGCTAACGGGCGGTTCACACGGCCGTGTGCAATTGGGAATTATGGTTTCTCGGCTAATTTGGGTGCCACACGGCTGTGTGGCTGATTTGGGGAAATTAGTCGATTTCCACATGGCCGTATCCCCTGGGCACACGGGCGTGAGTGTTTGGGAATTAGGGATTTAGTAATTTGGTGCCACACGGTCGTGTGGCTAATATGGGGATTTAGGGATCCCACACGGGTGTGTGTTTTGGACACATGGCCGTGTTTGGTGGGCACACGGGCGTGTGAGACCTTCACACGGTCATGTCTACCCTGCACTCTATTTTAGTACAAACGGACAGAGAGTTTGTAACAGCCCAATTTTGACCCTAATCGGACATAGTGGTTTCGGGACCACAAATTCAAGTGAGAAAAATATTTTAAAATTATTTTTAGTATTTTCAGTATGAGAATTACTATGTGTGAAAATTTTGTATGAAAATTTGATCATTTGAGTGCTCAATTTGATAAAAAGGGCTTAATTGCGTAAAATAAAAATTTAGGGGTCAAATTTTAAAAGTACCTGAATGTTTCTGTCTTTTAAAGTATGAGGAGTTAATAAGCAATAAGACCAAAAGAGCTTATAGTGGGCGGCATTTGACA